>JAHWFP010003138.1:180765-279497 GCA_023313725.1 Lithobius niger
TTTTTTTTTTTTAGTCTATCCGCAGCCGAGCAGTGCCATCAGCCGATGGAAGCCATTACATATTAAATGGAAGCAAAATTTGGATTAGCAATGGTGGTATGGCAGAAGTCATGACTGTCTTTGCTCAGGTAAGCGTAAGATCTACTGTAGCTGCAGTAGGCTGTCAAAGCTGAAGGGCCGATTTGCAAGCTAACATACAAAAACGAGAATAATGCTTCAATGGCACGCAACTGTGAAACTGTAATTTGCTTTAGAATGTAGATGTAGCCTCAGGTATATTCCATGGCTAATAGTAATAAGTTGATTTTTTTTTTTTAATGGTCCAAAGATCATCAATAAATTGCCAGTCAAGATTGCACGATAGACTAATCACAGGAGTCTGTTAATAATATATCTTATAAACAGGGAGTCTAGGTTTCTGCTGTGGCAAAATACAAATTCCACGAACGTAATGCTTGTTTTCTGCAAAGTTCCTTACAGCTTAATTTTCTGCAGCAAATTACGTAAATAATTTGGATAACGTAAATTTTGAGATTAAACATGTTGACTAGGCGCTTATTTTGCATGTTTTTGTCAAGCGTGTTGCGTGAAAAAATGAGAGCAGACGACAAATAGAAGCATTTTAGCTGTGGCAGTGGGATATTGTCCAAAATCTGCATCATTCTGCGAAAGTTGACGAAATCTGCGAGACTTTCATTTTTCTGCGAAAAATCGCAGAATCGCGGAATCACAGAAACCTAGACTCCCTGCTTATAAATGTCGTGAAGCAGCAAGTGGAAATATGCTAAACAATTGCTGATTTAGTTTTATAAAGTCCTACCGTACCCACCCTACCAATACCTGCCTAGGGACTGAGCACATGGTTACTGGTGCCTAGGGTCTCTTTTAGCAAAAAAAAAAGGGTTCGCACAGGGTGCTTACAGTGATTACAAGTCCTTATTTTAATTTTGGCATTTGTAAGTACCTTATAATTGCTTACGTGGTACAAAGGTCCTTAAAAAGTGCTTATTTTAGGCCTGAAAATACGATTTGTTTCTTATGAATGTAGTTTAAGTTATTTAATTTGCAATAGTAAAATGCAACTTTTAGTGCTACATTAAAAAAAAAATATGGTTAGTGTACAGCACATATGATTATTATTAAAACATTTATTTAAAAAAAAATCATGCCTTCCTACCCTAACTTATTTTCAAGCCGTTACTGGAAGGATGACTTTTTAGGATGTATTGTTACTGAAAGGTGCTCGCAAGGTGATTATGAAGTGCTTCCAAGTCCTTAAAAGTGCGTATAAAGAATTTCTTTGCGTGCGAACCCTGAAAAAAAAAAAGTTTGCTGCCGCCACCACCACCAAAGTGGTAATGTTTACTTTAAATGCATTTCTAAATAATTTGATAAGGACAAAATCAAGTTGCGACGAAATTGTTGGTTATTAACATAACAGAACAAGGCACATTATTTACAATGTTAGCCAACTAGGAATGAGTGCATTCACAAACAATAATCACAGATGGTATGAAACTACTGTTGGAACCACTGCACTAGTTTTTAAGACTGGTTTAAATTTGGATAACAAAAGTTAAACAAATTTTGCCATTTATGATTGGAGGCAGAAAATTTATAGATATCCGAAGCTAGTAGCTGGGCTTCCTCATCCTTCCTAAACTGTGCTGTAATGTTGGCACTAAACCCCAAAACAAAGCGACTGGGAAGCAAAAACTAATTCTACATATCCACGGAATATTTACCTCTGTAAAAGCAAAATGACACTAAGAACGACTTTCGTCGGCTGTCCTCATCTAAGCGACTGAAGCACGCTTTAAGTTCTTAATGGCTAAGTCATCAAATGAAATCTTAACGTTTGTTTATATTTAACCCAATCGGAGGACGCCCCCCATGGCAGAATCATCGCTACGTGTCGCAGACAGTTGAAGGCTGCCGCAGACAAATTTTGGCCAGATTTCTACCGTTTTCTCAATTTTTGACCGATTTTGACATTCCAATATACCATTTTAATCGTCTCGACGAGACCTTTCCATTGGTGGAGTAGCCAAATCAATAGGATAAAGCAATGAAAAGTTATTCCATAAAAACCAATAAACATGTTGTAACCATATGATAAAAACAGTTTAGCTGCAGACAAATTTTTTTCTGACAATTGGTGTTGCAGTCAGTTGCAGAAAGTTCTGCCTCAGCGGTGAATCCATAGGAGAGCGAACCCCTCTTGTTTGGTTGGTTGGCTAAGACCTTACACTTGCACACTTTGTAGCTATTTCATTGGCTGCTAGACTTGAGCAATACTAAATCTTAAGTACTCTAACTTTTCTCAACAGGCACATGACATGTGGCTACACAATGTTTAAACATCGCGCTTGGGCTACGCACGCGAGTAGGTCTCTTGATTGGTCGAAGACCTGACTTCTGATTGGCCGGAAAACGGCTTCTTGAATTTGGTTTTAGTTAAATCTTCTGTAGGTATCGCAATGCTATTTTCAAAGTTATCTACTTTTCAAGGAACGACTAAATCTGTTTTAAAATCCAATGCAAACTAAAAGGGCACGAACCAAAAGAAACATTGTTGATCGTATAGGTCAAACAATACTAATGCGAAGCAACACGTGCAGTTTAATTTTTAAGTTTACGAGTTTTAAAGAAATGTATTAACCGTTTAGGAACTGGTGCGCCCAAATACGCTCGCTGTTTTAAGTAAACTGCTTTTCTACTGGTCAGATCAAAAACTAACAGCAACTCCAGTAAAACTAAAAAAAAAATGGGATATGAAGGCCAGTACATCATTCCCTTAGTTCAAGTGTGTGAGAAGCTACGATTTTTTTCTTTAACTCGGTTAAATTTTAATGCGCAAATGCAGTCCTTGAAGGGTTAAAATACTGGTTGCCACTGTAGCGAATGTACTAAATGATTCAGAAAGCCATTGAACAGAATCACCAAACATTTATAAATATCAAAGCACAGCATCGACACTCTGCCAAAATTCTTGTCAAAACATAAATGAACTACGGTAAATACCGCTACATTTTAGGTATACGAGTTGTGAAAATCGTATTTCTCGTTGCCGTTTCAAAAATATCCACTACCTTTAAGTTTTTGCATTCAGTTCCTGTAATGCTTCTCTTCCTTGAAGGTTTTAAACTGTAAAGAGTTAACCAGCTCTGCAACCCGTCTGCGCATGAGCAAGTGCAGACCCTCCTAAAATGGCACGGAGGCAAAGGCCAGCCATCGCTTTTCCTCCAGTGACCGAATCGTTCGGTGTGCTTTCGCTTCCTCCTGTCTTCGTCCTGTTACTTCATCACTCCATCCCCTCTGCGGCGGCGATATTCAATATTACTTCCTTCGCTGTCGACTCTACTTGACCCCAAAAGCTCTTCTGCCATGCTGTTTTCTTCGCTTCGTGTCAGTGCTTTCATCCCGAAAGCTCTTCTCCACTACTTTTGGTGGTTGCGGAGTCGACGCCCCAATCCATATCGATTCTGGGCTCTTCCGCTCCACCGCTTCCTCTTTCAACCTGAAAGCCTTTTATCCCGAAAGATCTGGAGAAGCATCGCTTCCAGCGACTCCGCACCTTGACCTCTCGCCTGTCCTCTCGCTTCAACTTCATCCACCGTCTTGACCTGTTTTACCGACTTCGCGTCTGGTACGCATACGCTTGGGCCTCCCGACGCCGCCTACATGCTGTTTCACTCTCCTGCCCTCTGCGGATGATTATCGCTTTTGCCTGACCGTCAACGTCTTCTCTCCGCTCTTTCTGAACGATCTTCCGAAGAATCTACACCATGTCTCGGCAAACACGGTACCTCCTCTGCGTTTTTGTCCTCCGTCTTTTACCTCGAAAGGCTAGTAACCGCCGTTTCGGCTCTCATCGCCTCTCCATCCCTGTGGATCATGTCGACGTCTTTCGCCGGCAGCTTTAAATTTGCTTTGGCCTCCCATGCTTGCCTTCTGTGCAGCTCTAATGCCGCTTTTCATGTTACACATTCTCTCGACCACCCACCGACGTGCCTTATCCTCCTCCCAGCAGCCCTTGCTTCGAAGGCAGAAAAATCCTATCTTCTCTGCTTCGTGCAGCGCGCAGCTCATCTATCTGTCGTCTCCGGTCCAAGTCAAGATGCTTCCCAAATTAAAAAAAAATATTCTACACTAAAACCACAAAACGAACAATTTAACAAACGGTTCACTGAATTTTCGGTGAAAAAATCGTTCACCTTCGTCGGAGTGTTTACAGCTTTTTAAAAAAGAACAAACAACCAGACAAAACCATACTTTCTTAAAAAGGAGTAGTATACTGCATTCCATGCAAAACATGTGCAGCAGTATACATGGAGAGACACACCGTTGTTTCCAAGCCTGGCTACAAGAACATGTCAGTGCCACCGAAAATAGAGACAAGAAAAACAGCATTGCCCTCCACCACAAGAAAACGCAACACCCCATAGCCTGGGATTAATCCACAACCCTACTCAAATCCAACTCCCTCCAAGATAGCCACCTGAGAGCATTAGAGTCCATAGCCATAACAAAGTTCATCCAGAATAATGTGCCACTTACGAATCTTACAGCAGCGACATATAACAACATCGATAAACTGCTACATCCAGAGCTTACAGAAAAGCTAAACCGGAAGTGGCTCTCTCCAATCCAGAGAGCTGGAGAGCTCAATGGTCACTCGACCATGACCTAGTGGAGATGTGGGCGTTCTTTTTTAAAAAGCCGTAAACATTCCGACGAAGGTGAACGATTTTTTCACCGAACATTCAGTGAACCGTTTGTTAAATTGTTCGTTTTGTGGTTTTAGTGTAGAATATTTTTTAAATATGTCCTTCAATAACCACTGTAATCGCCGCTTGCTGGTTTTTACGATGCTTCCTAAAAGAAGAGGTGGTGCTTCTGGCAATAATTCTTCTTCCATTTCCCACAATAGTGCCAATGTTCATGAACCTGATGTTTGCACCTGCACTGGGATAATCTCCAAACGACATAAATACCTGACACCGCCTGCCAGAATCACAGGTTGCACGATTTTTACCTGGATACGTTTAAAATCTACTTGACCATTCCCCAAAAAGTCGGGCCTTTCATCTCAAAGAAAAAGCAAGAATCTGCAACCATTTCGACTGAAATGCGTTGCAAAAAGGAAAAAAGACCTCGCTGCTAATTTGTCCGCCGCTTCATCCACGGCCCCATCCCCCCTGACTCCGCGAAAAAATATTCTCCAGTCACCCGTCGATCCTTCAGCCATCAGCAGCACCCCCTTCTCTCCTGCTTCCTCGATCTCATCATCCTCTCCTTGCTTCTTGGCTTCCTCGTCCCCTTCTGTGCCTCACAACCTTCAAGTTACTCGGAGTCTGCTTTCGTCCTCTTCACCTTAGACTAAAAAAGACTAATGACCCTGGGTTCCATGCCGCCTGTTCGACAGCACCTCCCGCCTCCCGGCAGAATCGGCTCCTTCCGGCTCCTGTGACGGCCGTTCCTGTAACTGGCCGCACCAGTCTCGTCCGTCCCACCATTGTATCAGCAATCGCTTTCTTAGACGCTCCGTCAAACTTGACCTTTGTGTCGAAGTCAACGACGGTAAACTCCATTTTGCAACCTCTTTAAGTTAACTCCTCTTCCCAACCTCCATCACAGTCGACGACAACAACTTAAGCCTCTTAACGGTCTTAATTGTCCGGGTAAATTTCCAAGCCAGAAAGACTCCACTTTGGTTGACTTAGGCAACCCTTCCGTTCTCGGCTCCATCATTAAAAAGCTTTCTTTCCTCTGGCTGCCTTTCCAGACTAAAAAAGTACGTCGCCCACATTCAGCTTTCATACGCCAATAATCTGCCGATCTAACCCAATCTGAAACTAAACTGATGCTAAACATCACCAATCTCGCTGCCAGCCTCAACAAACTCTGGTTGAAATTCATCTTGCCGACGCCAAAATGAGAAAGCTGTCATCTGTGAAATGTGCTCCGAAAACAAACTTTCATTTACCCTCTGCTTCCAAATAGCCATTTCGTCTGCATCGCCCACAACCACGCAAATCCACCCATCCACCTGCTCCACTGAAGGAAACTTTGAAGCAGGCAGTCGGAGTCCTGAACGCACTGAAACCACCTCCCGCTCCAACTCAACGAACCCGTTCAGTCCAAACAACTGTGACCATCCCCTCCCCCCCCCCATTCGCCCTCAATTTTTGGGATCTCAACCTGCATTCGCCCCCCCCCCCCCTCTTGCCGGCCAAATCCTGTCATCTCTCATGACATTGCCACTCAAGACTGGTTTGAGGCCAATCTTGCCATGCTACCCGAAAAATACATCGCCAGGCAAATTTGGCAATGGGACAATGCTGACATCTTCCCCCCCCCCCCTGCAGGGTTGAGATGAAAGAGCTCTCGCTGACCAAAACCAGGACACTACCCTGGACAATCCTCCAGAGCTAGGGCTAACGGTTACGCTTTCAGTTTTCATACCCGCCCCTAATTCTCTTTAAACTGTCACAACTCTACCCTTTTTATTAGTTTGGAACGATGGCTCCTCTCTTTGGATTTGGACGTCTGAACCTCGGGATCCTCCATCTAATGACGAAGACTCCTTGTTCCTCATTTTTTCCGTCGCTTCCAAATTCTTCATTAACTCCGTTCTTCAATTTGGATTCTCCTCCTCAGCCCATCCTTCATCGCTATTCGGGAACCAGGAAACCCTCTCCTCGGATGTCAAGACCTTGCTGGCCACCTCTTCTCTTCCAACTCCCTCCTCTTCCTTCCAACTCTTGGTGAATGTTGGATTCTTCTCCCCAACTAGCTGAATGCCTCTGCGCTTTCATTCCTGCAGAAACCAGTTCTCCTGGGGAACCATCTCGCAACCCTAGGGTACCCGTCAAGTGGTGCCCCGCTGCCATAATTTGACAAGGTCTTCCTGCAAATGGAAAAATTTACAGGTAGTGGATATTTTCGAAATGGCAACTAGAAAGCCGAAATTTACCGGAGGCCACCGGTCCAATTTGGTTTCTATTGGCTAATACGAAAATATATGGTACCTTTACCCACTCTACCTCCCCTCTTGATCACCATCGTGACAGTTCGAGAGGAAAAGAGATGGCTGGCGTTTGCCTCCATGCCATTTTTGGAGGGTCTGCGCTTGCTGATGCGCAGACTGGTTGCAGAGCTAGGTAACTGTTTAAAGTTTAAGACCTCCAGGAAGAAAAGCATTACAGGAACTGAATGCAAAAAGAGATACTGTAGTGTATATTTTCGTATCAGGCAATAGAAACCAAATTTGACTGGTGGCACCCAGTAAATTTCGGCTTAATAAAACGATTTCAAGTAGATAATTTACGTACAGTAGTACAAATAATTAAATAAGTAAAATCCATTAAATATTTATGGGAAGTAACATATTATGACCCACTAAGGGTCGTGTTCAACTGTCCTTATGCAAGAATAGGGTCCATAACACCTACTATGACATAAAATCCATTAAATATTTATGAGAAGTAACAGATGACCCACGAAGGGTTGGATTCAACTGTCCTTATACAAGAGTAGATCCACAACACGTACTACGACATGTGTCTGTCTGAACAGAAACAACTAACACCGGTCAGCAGAAATAACTCTCAAAGATCATATTTCGACCATCCCATTACATAAGGGGGTGGGGGGGGGGGGGGGGGGGGACGGGGCGTGCTTTACTCACTACAATGTTTAACCCTTTACTTCGCACGCATTTACAAGTATTTTCTACCCCATTTCCTCAGTGAAAATTGCCAGTTTCTCCACAATCGCGCATCACATTAGAAATTAGGCTATAACTCGTAAACTATTAATAATGCACCATAGTCCATAGCAAGGTTTTTTTGTTCTAAAATGTCCAGGCTTCAAGAATATGACCTCAGAAATGTAAATTGACTGATAAATAATTGTGTTTTACCAATGTAAAGTGGAAATTAAAAAAAAAAATTTCGAATTAAAAAAAAAATCTATTAAATAAATCAAAAAAATTTACACCATTTGTTGCTTCTTTATTGCTGCATTATGCCCTTACCTTCCTACATCGCTGATGCATGGTATGCCATGTGGCACTCAACTTTACACAAATGAGTTTGGCAACCATATACAGTTTCCTTCCTTTTTTTGTTTCCTGTTTTTGTACAATATTTGCAAGTTGTTCGAAGACCAGGCAGTCTTAACACTAAGATGTCCAGCCACTGTAGCAACATGTGTTGGTGAAGAAATGGAGGCCTCTGGATTTTTTCTTTTTCTACTGCTAAAACCATTTAGCAGTTGTGACAACCAATTCAAGGTGAAATCAAGGTGAACTCTGCGTTTCTTCACGATGGTTTTGGTGCTGGATGATTTCTCTAATATGAAAGCATTCATAATTGCAGAGTTGAAGCAAAACCAAAAAAGATATTTCCACCACTTTTTGAAGGTCGGCCTACAGGATAGCATGCCCGGAGCTGGTCGTGATGATCTACCATATTCGCATTGTATACGCGAATAGCATGTGGTTGAGGAATTTGCAACACATTCTGACCACTTCGCCTGTCTGCTAGTTGGATATCTACAGGATCACGAAGGGTGGACAACACATTGACTTGTTTTTTGTCCTGCCACAGACCTGCTGTTAGATTTTCTTGTTGTCCGATTTTAGAATCACCTCTTTTTCATTTTTTTTTTAACCCTTTTAGGTCATCAGGAAAACCTTTACGGTTCGTGCGCACTGTTCCACAAGCTCGAATGCCATTTTTTCCCAAATCTTTGAAAAGCTTTGCACTACTAAAATAGTTATCAAAATACAAATGATAATTTTTATTCTGCAAGTAGAAAGATCTGTAACTACTCGATAGCCTAAGCCAGCATCACCTCGGTTTTCTTCTTTTCCACAATACACTTGAAAACATGATAAATAGCCAGTTTCTGATTCGCATTTCATCCACACTTTCGCTCCTCTTTTTATCGGCTTATTTGGAATATACTGAACAAAACCCAAACGGCTTTGCATTTTACCATTTTCTCGTCTATACTGTTTGCTTGTTTTGGTTTGTAAAAAGTTTGAAAATTTTTCCCTAACGATTCGATAAGGGGACAAAGTTTGAATAGTCTGTCATAGTCTGGGTGGTCTTTAGGTGGTTCGGCTTCGTTATCGTTTATGTGCATATATTAGCGAAGTTTTTTAAAACGTTTCACAGGTATAGTTTTTTTGAAACCAGGATTTCCGAGAACCTCGTTAGTACTCCAGTATGTATGATAGTTTGGCAACTGAATAATCCCCATCAATATATTTAGCGCAATAAAAGCTTTTATTACATCCTCGTTAGTGTAAGTCCAGTACGGATCGGGTTGCAGTTGTTGGCGTTAAGCAACGTTCACGTTTGTTCGAATCGTACGATCGTTACGATCGAATCGTATTTATTGCTCCACGCATTAGCAGCGGCCACGTTCGTGTCGTTAGTCCTAACCGATCGTTAAACAAGATTCGCTAACGCCACATCGTCATCGCTACTATACTCACTGCTTTCATCGCTTTGACTACTGCTAACATCACCTCGACATGCTGCTTTGATGGATCAGAATCTCACACAGACGGTGCCTTTGCACAAACAGCTCCCGGACCTACACCTTTTCACGGATGCATCCCTCCATGGATGGAGGGGGGGGGGAGACCCACATCGACAGCCACGTGGTCTCCGGAGCCTGGCAACCATGGGACTAAAACCACATCAACGTCTCCTCGAGCTTCGTGCGTCCTCCTCTGCCTGCACCATTTTCACCGCCTCAAAGGTCCTGGGTTCGATTCCCCGCTCAGGCAGTCTGACATTACATCTGTATTTTGTTATTTCTTGTGAGCATTTGGCTTTCCCGTCGTTAATCATGATGGGGAAGACGGTCCAAGTCCTCATCGACAATGTGACAGCAGTGGCCTACCTTAAAAAAAACAGGGGGAGACTGCTCCCGTTCACCACACCAAGTCACCTCCGCGATGGACTCTGTCTCGCCGCTCCCACCAACGGGAGAAGGGCCCTCAAGACTTTCATCTGCGAATCTTTGTTCAACATATGGGACTGCCCAATAGTGGACCTCTTTGCCGGTCCCGGACGACCAAGCCTGGACAGTGGACGCCCTCACCATGTCTTGGGACCACCTCTTCGGGTACCTTTTTTCTCCGCCCTAGCTTCTGTCATTGGTCCTCCAGAATTGCCCGGTCCCCCGGCTATTCATCCTAGTAGTGCGCGCTTGGTTTCCCCTTCTGTTGAATCTCGTCGTCGATCTTCCACGCTGCCTCCTGGACATCCCAGACTTAACTCTCCCAATGACTGGGGACTATGTTACTTCAGCGCCCGAGATCGTTGCTACTACACTGGTGGCTACTAGCTTCCGATTGCTCGAAACGTCAAGCATTTCTACAGAACAGGTCTCTCGCATCGCCTCCAAAGCCGTTCTAGCCTCCACCAACAAGGTATACGACATCTGATGGTTTCATTGATGTCTCCCACAGAAGGTCAGTCTTACCAATCCTTCTCTTCCGAAGTTACCGAATGTTCCTGTACGGCCTCTTCAAGGAGGACCTTGGAGGGTCAACAATCATTTACTGGTCAGCATTAAATTCAGTCTTTTAAGCAGCAGGAAGCCTACCTCTCTTAAACGACTTTCGGATTTCAGCCCTTGTCTTTTGATATTGTTGAGGCACCGCCTACTACAGTGGAAATTCGTCGACATTATGAGAATTAATATACTTTTTCCACCACTCGAAGCACAATCAGTTGTTTCACTAAATTTTCGGAGATAATACGATCTCCTTCTTCTGAGTGTTTACTAGCATCGATACCGAAAAAACTACAGCCTGTCTCCAGTGTTTAAAAACGGCGTCTCGTGTGCATACCACTGATTTTTATATTCCAGTTATATATAACTGGAAGACGAGTGGAAGCAGCGAGCCTGACTGGAATATATAGATCTGTGGTCTACGGACGAGACGCCATTTTTAAACACCGGAGACGGCATGTAGTTTTTTCGGTATTAACGCTAGTAAACACTCGGAAGGAGGAGATCAACTGATTGTGAAACAACTGATAGTGAAACAACTGATTGTGCTTCGAGTGGTGGAAAAAGTGTATTAATTCTCATAATTTTGATATTGTGAGACCAGTAACGTGGCGTCTGTTACCAGATTGGGACCTTTCCATCGTCTTGACGTTTCTTCTCTTGGCCCCATACGAGCAACTCTCAACGTGTTATCTTATCCGTTGACTCGCATGACTGTGTTCCGGTTCTCATTGGCGGCTTGTCTCCGTTGTAGCGAAATACAGGTGCTTTCCGCTACGCCGACCGACTGCTTCTTTTCGTAAGACTATAAAGGAGTTGCTTTAACACCAAAGGCATTTTTCCGCACTAAGACACTGAAGCCTTGCGAACGTTCTCGCCCGTTTATTAATCTGGCTCTTTCCAACATTCTGGGGAACTAACCAGAATGGGTGCTGGGTCCGGTACGGGCCCTTCGATTCTATCTTAAGAAGTATAAGCATCTCCAACGGGGCCGCTCACAGCTCTTCATTCCGTTTATGCCCGGCTCAGGCGATACTACTGCCAGGATGGTATCATGGATCGAGAGGGTCATACTTAATGCTTACGACGCTCTTGACATTGACTGTGACTGTGCTGACCACGGCATCTGCGTCACCGCCCGTGAACTTCTGAGCCGTTTCAGCACTTTCCACAGTAACGTTCCACTCATCAACATTATAGAAGCTGCATCCTGGAGGAACCCTACCGTATTTACATCTCTTTATCTTCGGGATATATCGTCTCAAGCCAAAGGACTTTACCAGCTTGAACCATTCATGACCGCCAGACGGATATTCTGAACCTTAAGCAACACGATCATTTCATCCTACAACCTATTACAATACCCATCTTCGATCGTTTGCAATGTCTTTACCTTTGTAGAGCCGGCTTGCTACCCAGGAGGGCCCGTCAAGGTGGCGCCCACTATCTTCGAGGTCTGTAGAATGCTAAAAGCTCAGGTAATGGATAATTTCATGGCATATAAAAACATCAAAATACCAGGGCCACGTGGTTGATTTTGGTTTCTATTGCCTTAATGAAAACATTCATTACCTTCTTCCCACCCTCCTCGCCACCTGCGCACTATAGGGGAATAAAAGATGAAGCATCGACCGTCAACGGCTCTTTTATAGACGGAGGCAGCGCAGAACAGATGCGCAGTGGGTCGCGATGCTGGCAAGACTCCAAGAACTCTCTAAACCCTATATCAAACAGCAAAGCAAAAGCAGAATGCTAAAAGCTCACGTAATGTATATTTTCATTAAGGCAATAGAACCTGAATTGACCAGGTGGCCCTGGTATTTTGATGTATTTAGCTTACTGGCCCGAATATAAGACTGTATTATTTTTCGAATTTGTTTCATTAAAACTGCATCTTAGTCTTATATTCGCATCCTAATGTATAACTCCGACCAAATTTTGGACTATTTTAAGGTTTGAATACACCATTCAAATCATCTTTTTGAGAGCTATCCATTGGTGTATACGAGAAGTCACTAGGTAAAATAGTTTTTGAATTATGTAGCAAAAACTAAAATAGAACCAAAAGTAGACCTTAAAAATTGTGGCAGGAAAAAAATCCATATAATGACGAAAACTGTGGTTCTGAATCTGAATTGTTTTAACTGTGTTTTTAATAGGGACACTGGCAAAGTATTCTGCCTTATACCCGTTTATTTTTGTTGAATTAATGAGCCCAAAACGGCTATTCGTCTTATATTCGAGCGGCCTTGTAATCGGACCAGTACAGTACTTAAATTAAGGGAATTTGGTACTGGTACTACAAGGTAAAACATTGTGGTACCAGTACCAAATTACCTTGTAGATCTATATTGCTGCACACATCAAGTTGAATATACGAATTACTTTTATTTCAAGCATTTGTGATGTAGCAAATGTGTTGACTCAGGTTTGCCAGAGTGGCTGGACATAATTTCTAAGGCCATGTTGTACTAATGTACTCAATTGTTTTTACAGACGCCAGTCAAAACCGAAACGGGAGAAACCAAAGATAAAGTAACTGCCTTTATTGTTGAAAGGAGTTTTGGCGGAGTGACTAGTGGCTTGCCTGAAAAAAAGATGGGAATCAAGGCTTCTAATACGGCTGAGGTGTACTATGAAGACGTGAAAATTCCAACTCAAAATGTTTTGGGAGGAGTTGGTGAAGGTTTTAAGGTGGGTAAGGCCTAAAAATATTTCTTGGCTTCGCTGGCATTTTTGGAAGTCCAAAAAGTCACCAGGCTTTTTTTTTCTTTTGGTGGGGGTGGAAGGTTGTAAAATGTGTTTCGCTTTCACCAGACCTTGTCAGTTTTTGCAACAGAACCGTGTACGGAAAATGTTCTGTGGTGTACTAGTAACCAAAGTTGGTAGCGTACTGGTCCTTCTCCCCCTCCTCCCAACCCTCACTATGACGCTCACAGCCTTAGTTACTCTAACAGCCAACTTAACCAACTTTTGCAGCCAGCCTACGGCGATTGGGGTGTGAGGGGAATCATCCCCCTCTCCCCCAATCACTTTAGGGGTGGCTTTATAAAAGCTATCCATGTTGACTCAGGGTAACTTTTAATTGTCTTTTTTTTTTTTTAATGTTCATCAGCCATTTGGGCTCTGATATCCCTCTTTTTGTAGCCAAAACTTGAAGTAGGTAAGTCCCTGTTGAGTTTTTGTACAACCAAACATATTTTGGTGGTTTTCACCTACATTTCGTACAACACCAAAACAGTCCAAGTAACAAGTAATTATTAGGAAATTTTAGGTGGCCTGGTTCTATCTATTTTAGGCCTAAGACTAGAGCACTGCAAGCCACAGCAATCGATCTTCAAACGGCCAACGGTCGATTGCTGTTGCTTGCAGTGCTCTAGGCTTAGCCCTGAAGAAGTTAGCAGGACCAGGCTGTAGGACTGTGCGAAAATTGAAACTTTCTATTCGATTTCGATTTTATTACGTTGTCAAAATCAAATCGAATCCATCCAAATCAAAATCGAGTTACACTTAAATAAAGTTTAACATACAAATTAGAATCAATTAAAACATTAACTTAATAGTAAAAAAAATGTGAACGACTTTATTTTATGTAGTAACTATGGACGGTACCATGTTAATCATTGCTAAAATAGTGTAGCCATTGCCCTAATACATGCCCTAAAATTACAGTAGTAAGATTTCGTTTTAGACTCTAGTGTAAGATTAACAATCAATTAAAGGGGCAATAATTGGCCAAACTTGCACAATATATGAAGTTGATTTGACTAAATAAAATTTAAGGTTGTGCTCTTCAAGAGTGGGGTGGGGGAAAGGTGGAAGCTTACTTTCTAACTTTGTGTTAATGCTACCATGGCCAAGTTGTGGTCCAATGGACCACAAAAACTGTTTTTTGTGTATAAAATCATCCCCCCCCCCCCAAACCCCCTGCTTCCATGTATTCCTCACGAATGATGTATAAAATTATTGTGTACAGGGATATGAAAATATATCCATGTGTTCATGTATTTTCACACCTTGGCCAACTATGGACCCAGCACAACTGCTGCAATAAGCCTTCTGAAGCCAGCAGAAGTTCCTAGAAACTTGAAGTGGAATGTTCCCTTCATTCACTTCACGTGAAAAACATTCCACTGTCACATTAACAAAAACTGCACCACCTACAGTACTCAAACTAGGTGAGGAAATGATCAAACCACAAGTTGAAATTAGATCAGCAAACCTGCGTGGTGTTCCACAACATGTGGTTACTGCCATGTCCAATTTACTTGTAAGACCACTGAAGCAAACTCGACACCAAGTGGCAGTGCAACAAGCAGGACAATCAAGGAAAGGCCGATGCAGTGTTTGCATTAGTAGCACAGCTGCAACTGGAAAGCCGAAACATGACCTACCGCAACAAAGACAAATGTGCTCTAAATGCAGCAGAAATGCTTGCAATAAACATTAGATAAATACCTGTACTTTTTGCAGCAAGTATGTAGATACTGTTCGTTAGTTAAAAGATTGACTCGACTGCAAAAAGCGTGTGTTAAGTGTTTTTTGCTGTTAAGAAGTGTTTAATCGAATATGTACAAGTGAAACATAAAATCTCAAAAACTTGTTCTTTGTTGCTTATTTGTTCCTAAGTCTCTTTAAAAATCCCCATCCGTGGTTTGAACATGCAAATAGCAAATAAATTCGTAAATACGGAGTCGCTTATTGATTTTTCATGTGTGCACAAACCCATCCAACCCACCGGTACAACACTTGATCGAGGAACAAAAACCCAGAGCAAGTACATGGAGCACCCCAACCAGCTCCAGAACTGCAGTCCACAATAGACGAGGAACAAAATCCACTGTACTCGATACCTGACACGCAAGCAGCTATATACGCCATCCCATGCAAAGACTGCCTAGCCATTTACGTGGGGGAGACACACAGACGAATTTGCAAATGAGTTTTTGAGCACCAATAGGCCGTGGAACAGAGAAACAAAAAAAAAAGTGGTGTCGCTGACCATCAAATGCACACAAACCACACCATCGCTTGGGAAGGCAACTCGGGTGCTCGTAAAATACACCACCAAAAAATGACTCCCATCTCTGAATACTTGAATGCGTTGCTATTCAACACTTTAAGCAGGCAAAAGTGCCATTGATGAACATCCAGGAGTCTGCACACCAAAATATTATGAAGATTGTAACGCCCAGTCTGACTGCCAAACTCCACACGCTGGGAAAATCTAAAGCCAACACCACTAGAGGGAGGAGATCAGAGGGAGCCACCATCGCCACGACGTACTAATGCAGGCAGGAGGAAGCAACAGCACGGAAGCTTGAAAAGCACTACTTGGCCAACTAGGTTAAAAGCCAGTAACACTACTCAGAAGAAGGTGGAAGATTGTGGGCCAAAACCAACCACAATTAATGCCATCGAAAACTCGGTGCTACTCCAAAACGGTTAGGCAAAACAAACAAAAAAATTAAGGCTGTACCGAACTGAACGAACTGAACCGGGCCGAACAGAGAGCGTTCGCGTCGGTTCAGTGTTATCCTTCCAAAAGGAAAATACCAAACGAACGTATTTTCACTTAGAATTGATGGCTTTTGATGTTTGAATGCACCATTTTGAAGGTTTTTTCGCCAGCTTTCTGTTGGCCCAAATGACAATTTCCTTGCTATAACGGTTCAGAAGTTTCGGCAGTGTTCAGTGTAAGGCTCATTTAAGGTTTGTTCGGTTTGGTCTGGTTGAGCTGAAAAATTCTTGTTCGGTACAGACTTAAAAAAAATACGTAAAGTACATAGAAATATCATATTTTTGGCAAATATTCGAATGGGATATATCCTGTTCAAAAAAGCTCTTACCGAACGAATAAACGAATATTTGTCTAACCCCTACAATTTACTTTTCTGTGGCAAAAGGACTTTGACACTTGTTAGTAAACAAACAACAACAATATTAAACTCTGTTAGTTTTTCACTACTTGAGTTTTCTTTCTAAAAATTTTGAACAATTAAGTGCAGCATGAGCATTAGAGAATAGATCATGCACGTGTAAATAAAGGGCTTAAATATCGAAAATGAGAAAGCAATGCTGTGTTTGGGTGGGGTTAGGCAGTAGCTATATTTTTTCCCGTAGCTTCGTACTGTGTTTCCGTGTAAATCGGTAGCTTTTGACTTATCTTCTCACTTGGTTTTTGACTTAAGCGAAAGTACCTGTATGGTCAGCTAGCATATCTCTTTATCACGGTTTGATCGCAATAAAAGCATGTTGTTTTTGAATGGGAATATTTCCCGCTTGGTTTTTTTTTTTCGGTGCCTTGCCGTGTCATCAACCGCAGCTGACAAACCACTGAACTAATCATATCACAATATGGAGCTGTGCGCGTTCATTTTGTGGTTCCGTGTGCACTGTGAGTAGGGCCTACCTCCCCGTTAAAGTAGCATCGAAGTGTCTAAGGTGTACAAACATCAACAAGCCTTGCAGTTACGTTAGTTTTTACAAATGGGTGTAACTGAATAATTTGGTGCATCGTGAAACACACAAGATTTAAAAGGTTTTATTAATTTTAAAGGGTTTTTTTTTTTCTGGGCGTACACATGGACCCAGGCTCTCGACCGTGCCGAGAAGGTTTGAAATTTTCCCTGTCGTCCCGCTTACCAGATTACGGACAATTTTCCAATTTTTCGGAAGTGGGCCCACCCCGTTTTTAAGGCTAAGGCGCTTCTGCTTCACTCAGTCGTGTAATAGTATATAGAACCAATTATAATTAGCGAATAGAAAGCTGGTGACGCTCGCAGGAATTAGCTTATAATTTATTGCAGAATACAGGCTAGCAAAATGGCTATCCCAATCCTAGTAACATAAAAGTAGTATTGCTTTTTGCCTGTTGACCTGTTTTCTCAGTACTTAACGGATCACCCTGTCTGTATACCTACTCAAGAACCCCGCATCATCACGATGTGTGTTTGCGTTTTCATTGTCTTCTGCTTTGCCTCCGAGCTGGTCGTCCTCCAAGCTTGTAATAACTCTAGGTATTGGCTCAACCCATTTATCGTAGTGTATTGCTTCCTCACAAAAGTCCGTTGGCTGAAGTTGTACTTATGGCCATGCAAAGTTAATTGTTTGGCTTACAGGCGCGTGCGGGTGCCTTAAATTAACGCGGGGTCAAAATATTTTATTTGAATCTTGGTCTATCCACTAAAAATCATTTTTCTGCCAAATTTTGACCGTTTGGACATTCCAATATACCATTTTAACCGGCTCGAAACGAGCTTTTCAATGGTGCTAATTTCAAACCTCTATGTCAAACCAATAAGAAGTTATGTGCAAAAAACTTAGAAAAAACACTGAATATACTAAATGACAAATGACTTGTTAGCAACATATTACATTTGTTTGCCATATATTATAATTTCTTTGGCTTTCTACGCATGTTTTCAGCTTTCAGGTTTACTTGTTAAAGAAACGTGGTCAGTTAAATAAAATAAAATACGTAGTTGCCTGGTGCTTCAATTTGCAACCTCGCCCGTAAATCGAACAATTTTTTTTCGTGGCCTATATATACATGAATGGTCGACCACAATTACCCTCAGGCTTGAATGGTAGTTTTAAAGTTTTTTTTCCTTTATTTTCATTTTATTTTTTTGTTGTTCAGGTAGCCATGAATATTTTAAATAATGGAAGATTTGGAATGGCTGCTGCATTAGCTGGCACAATGCGGGCATGTTTAAAGAAGGCAGTAGAACACGCCACAACAAGAGTGCAATTTGGCAGCCGTATTGACTCGTACGGTGCAATTCAAGAAAAAATAGCAAGGATGGCAATGCTGCAGTACGTCACTGAAGTAAGTGTAATTTCGAGTGCTTTTATTTTTTTCCAATATGTAAAGAAATTTCCTGGCAAAGCTTTGTACGTACTTTACAACTTTAGTGTGTTAGTCAAACTTAGTCTACTTATGACAGAAGTGAAATAAAGTTCCTAAATAAAATAACTTGCGGAAGGTGTTGAACAAAATTCTCCAATATGGTGCTCCATGGAGGGACGCTGACGTTCACTAAAGAAGGAAGGCATCTTTAAATACTGTAGTTGCCTTCTTTTTGTAACAGTGAAGTTAAATTAAAATACTGAATCTGTATATTTCGACAAATAACAAATTTTTAGCATATAACATTTTTTGATATATGATTTTTGATATTTTGGGCCACTTAAAGAAAAGGGATCTGTTTCTCATGCATTGCCTAACCGCCAGACCTTTTTATTCGTCTTTGCTTGCTGTGTAGCTTGGCTTGTTGTAGCAAAAACAAATTTGTTTTAAAATATCTGTTATATCCAAGAGGTGATCTTAAATGACAAGAGGCACAGAAAAAATGTGTTTTTGTCATCATCATTGCCGGGTGCTGGTTTTCCAGAGCAAGTAATTATTTCAAATCAATGTGAACCACATTTACACAAGTTGTAAACGTGAACAAGCTTTTCATCCTCGTCAATTTAAAGTTCAAGAAGTACGGAATCCTGTAGTCCGTGGACAGGTTATAGTAAATGACCTAGTTATATGGTTTTTAAATGAACATAGTTCAAAATGGGAACGCATACAAGCTTTTTCTTGGAGGTTGTGTACCTTGTTTCTTGTTTGGAGTTCAGCTCGGTGCTTCCACAACGTTTGCAGGGGAGCGTTCGTTGTTTAAGGAGGTTGCAGTGCCGATAACTGACTCACATCAACTAGGGTTGCAAATAATTATGATTATTTTAAAATATTCGAATTAATCAATTATTTTGATTATAATCAGATTTTAATAAAGTGTAAGAGTACAACAATTATGATGCAGTAAAGTTGTTAGCCTTTCCACAGCTGTTTGCTTGCTAGTTGCTACAGCCATAATGTCAAAAGCGGCAACCATTGTTACAGTAATTTCTCTTAGTAAAGTTAATTTAGGTGAAATTTGTAGATCTGGCATTGTTGCCAAGGATACATGCTAACAGGAGAGTACTGAACAGTGAGTATGCTGGCAAAGCCAAGCCAATTTTTTCAAAACACATCACTGGATGTGGGGCATTTTTTTGTTGGTAAGGAAGAACTACATTTATCCACTTGTATATCAACAGCTTTCCGTTAGCCTGGTCCTTGATTATAATCAGGTGAATTCAATTTTAATCAAGCGATTTTAATCATGATCGTAACCACCCTGACATCAACCAACTTTGGAAATAAAAGAAAGAGAAAAATTCCTGTTTGGTTCAGCTTATTGGTCGCAAAAGTCAAACAATTCTTCTAATTCAGTTAAATGGATTTTCGTTTTTGTGCTCTTGTAAACTTGACAGTTTTTTATAGGACTTACCACCATGGCATCGGTGGGCAGACAACAGCAATAGGGATTGGCATTTCTTTGGCAGTGACATTTCTTTTCTCTCTTTACCGTCCCACATGTATCCAATGTATTCCTTGTTCATGCGGTCTAAGTAACAGCCGCCAATCGCACCTTCAATTTCACCTGGGTCACAATCCTGGCCACATTTGTTTCTTCGGAAGTAGTTTTGTCTTGCGCAAGACAATTAATTGTGACAAGAAAGTAAAATACTTCTTTAGCTGGAAACTGATCATATTTTAACCCAAAACATGAAGTGCCAGCAGTGTTTAGTGCCATGAAAGACTTGGTTCGTAATCCTGATGTTAGAACTGTACAACACTTTTTGCATTTTGCTTTGGTCCATTGAACTAATTGAACAAATGTTTGTCCACTTTCGATTTAAAGATTATGGAAAATGTTTCGACCTTTAATGAAAAAAAAAAACTTAATTGCGACCACTAGTTCAGATGCTACTCGTGTATTAAGTAAGTTACCTTTATTGCAGAGCATGGCTTACATGGTTTCAAGTAACATGGATCGTGGTGCTACAGAATTTCAAATTGAAGCCGCCATTAGTAAAGTATTTGCGTCAGAAGCTGGTTGGTACGTTGCAGATGAAGCCATTCAGATCCTGGGAGGCATGGGGTTCATGAAGGAGTGTGGACTGGAGAGGGTTGTTAGAGATTTGCGAATTTTCCGAATCTTTGAAGGAACAAATGACATACTGCGGTTATTTGTTGCACTTACTGGTGAGCTTTCACTTAAAATATAATTTTGTGTGAATTACAGTTACCAATTGTATGTCTTTTTCACTTTTTCACTTTTCACAATTTTTATTTTTGTACAAAATATTCCTTTACTAGATCAATGCTCTTGTCCGTATCATAAAAACGTAGCTATCTCGTGGCTCTCCCGCCTGCTGGCGCATTCTTGCCAACTTCCCGGCAACCTTTGCCACGCTTCCTCACTTTTGGTTTTTAGGACACCTACCTAGCCGGTCGCGTTTTTGTTCTACCATGGCCAGTTCTTCGCTGTCAACCAGGGATGTGTGCACCCACAGAAAAGTACATAGAATTTTTTTTTGAGAATATTCAAATAGGGTATATCCTATTCGAATATGCTCTTAACGAACAAATATTCAAACATTCGTTCGACCCCTAGCTTTTAAATTTTTAACAAGTAAAGAACAAAATATTTCTTGCCGCACTGCAAAGACAACTTTCTTCGACGCTTGCTTAATGCTTATTATTACAAGGACGTCACGCGGCGGCAGCACGGGTCCGATTATACAGGAAAGCACATGCAAGTATGATACATTGAGCAAGAGGCAGGAGTGGTATGAGAGCAACGGTCAAACAACTACAGCCAAACAAGCGTAAAGCGTACAAACTAAACACAAAGTTTGTTAAAAGGCTTGCATTTTACAAAGAAATTTGATTAGTCTGTAGGGAAGGGATTTTTGTCTGGACGCAGGTTGTGTCTCGCATGATTCTGCCACTGGGGAAGTGCAAAGAAAACCACTGGGAAGTTCACGGAGAAAATAGAATTATTTTCTCTTTTTGTTAGAGCAATTTTTGTTCTCCCAAAGCCTGAACTTAGCGCTGTTTGTCAGTGCAGGAGCGCAAATTGCACTTTGCGCCCCTTGTAATTCGTATGAAGAATAAAGAAGGATCACCAACTGTGCATCTTGCAACCCAAAACTATTTTGGGGACACTTCAATCGTAACCAAAAAAAAAACACTTTCCCCGATTGTTAGTTTCGTGGGTGAGCGCGGCATTTTCGTAACCGAACCCAAAGCTAAAGCATATGTTCTTAACACTTATTTTGGATTGGTCTTCAAGACAAATGACAATTCAGAGATTGGATCGATCTCCACATCTCATTAATCGAGGATATTGAAGTTTCTTAGGTTGAAGTTAAACGCATCCTGCTCAATGTCAACAGCAGATTTGCTCCAGGTCCAGATGGTATCCACCCTGTTATTCTAAAAGAGTCCGCCTCCGCACGCTCTTTGCCATTCACAGCAGTTGCCAGAAGTCAATTTGTCAGCGCAAAGTACCTAATCAATGGAAGACTGCTCACGTTACCCCTATCCATAACGGAGGATCCAAGAATAACCCATCCAACTATAGACCAATAAAAGCCTAACAAGCGTTCCAAGTAAAATTCTCGAAAAAATCGTCCACAAACAAATAACTAAAATTTCTTGCTGACAATGACCAACTTCATCCTAACCAATTCTGGGGAATTAACCCGTCAGTCCTTCAGCGACTGAAGGGGCAACACTAGAAACAACCACTATGTACCCTGTCCCATGCGACCCGGTTATACTCTCAACACCAGATCTTTGTTCGTTCCACCCAAACTCTTCAAGGCCACGGAAACCTACGCTCATCTCAAGCTTCAAGTCAGAGCGCAGTGCCAAGAAGCGACGTTCGGTTCGTCTCGTCCTCCGGAGGAACCTGTCAACCTCTCGGTCCAGATTTTCACGCCATTCGTCTCGTCCACCTCCACCAATCGGTGTCGATCCTTCAAGTGAACCACTCTCCAAGGAAAAGGTTCACATGCTCATGGATAATGCTCTATTTCCCTCAGCTACAAGTGCTAGTCTTTGCTTCATCATCCACCTTCTACCCAATACACTCAGACTGGGTAGCTGCTCCTGCTTCTTCCGTCGGCCCTAGACCTGCTGCCTTTATAACAGCGTGCTGCTACTTCCAGACCACGGACTTCGTAGTATGTCTCCTTCCAAGGTGCCTTCGCTTCCTTCTACGTCCCGCCTGACTGAAACACCACAGGCATTCCGACGCCGACTTGTCCTTCCCCCCCCCCCCCCCCCTCGTGGAACATCGGCTTCGCATACAGTTACTTCACCCGACACCTTCGCTGCCGATCCCTGTTTAGACCCCTCCAACTTCCAACAGCTGTAAATATGCCTCCAGTCGCACCGGCTTCTACCCGTGCTACGGTTGTTTTTCCTCCTTGCTCCCGCCGCAGCACCGATGGGCTCTCTACTGACCTTCCAGGTCTTTGTTTCCCCGGCCACAACTCTGCCCACTGCCATCATTCGTGACTTAATGGTTGTAACGCAAAGGTCTTCCCCACTTGGGCTGGAATATTGCATCCGCTTCACGGCCCAAACACTTTCGGGAGACTGACGCCTTCGCACAAGCAATCAACGAACGCTCATCTGACGCAGCTCTTCTTTGCTCAACGTACACTTCCCTTGCGGCAGAAGCAACTCAATTCACCGAAGCGTCGTCAGGCATGAAGCCAGTTTGATATAGATCATTTCGAATAGCTACATGCTGCCTCGGTGCCTTCAACACTGTTCCATTTTGAAAACTCGGCGAGCTCTGTACGATCGTTCGCCTCCATTGTCCCACAATGGTTGTTCTGTTCGACGGCGACCTCTCCTTCAAAGACTAATTCTTCGCCCTCTAATTCAGCGTCGACTATGGTAGTCTCCTGCCTCCATCGAAGGCTGTGTCATCTTGGACTTCAGCATCCGTCGCTCCTTGGTTTCTAGGTCTTCCCAAGAATTTCGTATTATTCCGACCATGCCATTCGTTGGCTGCCTGTTGGTCCGTGTCGGACACAAGCCAACGGTGCTGCTTTAGGCTTCCGTACACTGAAACACTTCCTTCTTGTATTGTTACTCCTCCAATATTGATTAGCACTGAGGAGCCGGTTCCACGATGCCGTACTCCGTTCGTTTCTGCAAGCAGAATGCCTGCCACATGTCCTTCGCTACAACCTCGAAGTTCTCGGCCTGTTTTAGAATTACGTCTCCTAGCTCATAATTGTAAATACAAACCAAAATATGAACCGTGAATTAGGGACCATTCATAAAGTATGTCACGCTTTTTTTTGGCCAATTTTGACCCCCTCCCTCCCCATGTCACATTTTGTCACACCTATTCATACCCCCCTGAAAAAGTATGTCACACTGATCCCCCCCCCCCCACCCGTGATTTTTTTTTCTGGGAAAGCAAATTTGTGGACCTGCACAAAACTTTAAAAAACAGCTTATTTTATTTGCCATGAGCCAGTAAAAAATGAAAAGCCACAAATAAAGGAAAAGAAAATGGAAATTATTGAATTAACGTTCTCTTCAACCGCTAAGGTATTTCCGGATGGAGAGGGACAATTTTGCTACGATGTACCTAGGATCATCACATGCCATAATCGACAAGAGCACGAGCACATTTCCGTGGAACTTCTATTCTAGAAGGCATTTTGGGGGGGGGGGGGAGAGCGAGTCCAGAATTAAGACTAAAAACCAACATTGCCGAGGACATTCCTAAGCGACGGAGTTACGTTTGGCAGTACGGACAGTCGGTAGACCATAGTTTTTAGACGTAAATCGTTACATCTATTTAGCGATTAGTTTTATAAAGCTTTTCTTGACACATTTTCATTAGCTTTAAAACCAATTGTAAGTAGCCTACATTTGGTTGTAAGTACAAAATTTAAGTTTTCACACTATCATCACAAAAAGTTTTAAATTAAAATGTAAATGCACAACACGTTCGTGCAGCCGGATAGCAGTTTAAGCAAAACAGAGATAGCATCTTAGCTGGCATTCTTTTAGGCAGTAACTAATGTCTTCGGTAATAGTACAAATTAATCGAAGTAGCGGCGTTTCGACAGGCATACCGTACAATTTAGTATCATGTGCTCGTTTTCTCTCAAGATCCGGCCGATACTGCAGTTCAACCTTTACTCAACACCTCTACGAAGCTTTGAGTCAAAGCCCCTCAGAATCAATGATATGATGTTAGACGGTGACGTTTCTGAGTCCATGCACACTTTTAGAACGTACTGAGGCTATCAAATTGATATTTCCTCCATTTCAGAACTTCTAGGCATTAATGGCATGACGTATTGTGGAAAAACTGGTTGAAGAGAAAACCTTCAATTCAAGCCTTTCCTAACCTAACAACATTCAGAATGAGCTATACCATATATTACACAAGGCACGTGGCTTGTTTGTTTTGTTGAAAGAAAGGGCTTGTGCATTCTTCCGCCTGATGCGAGCAAGTGCAGATAGTACTAGATAGCGCTAGTTGTGGCCACATTCTACAGACTTCCATTCAGTGACAATGCCACTTTAATTCCTAGAATACTAACAGGTTCAACCAGAAGCAGTTTTACAGTCCCTTACTTTCCTGACACCTGAGCATGTCAATGTACAGTTTGATCATTAATATTTTTCTTTTTATAAAATATAAAAGTGTGACGTCACATTTTTGACAGCCCCCTCCCCCCTCCCCCATGTCACGTTTTGTCACGCTGAACTGAACCCCCCCCCCTCTCCCCCTTCGGAGCGTGACGTACTTTGTGAATGGTCCCTTAGGGTTTAAAGAGTTGTAGGAGGGAGCAAGAGACTTAGAAAATCCCCCACCACCTTAAAGCCTAAATCGCAGTTCAGTTTACATCTTTGGTATGTATGTACAATTACAACCATTTACGATTAAAAATTAAAATTTAACAGTAAAAAAAAAGCAAATTAACTTTTCGTTGCCTACCAAAACGTTTTATTCCAAGGTACTCACTCGTACAGCCTGCTTTCAAACTTAACGTTTGCAAAATTTCTTATTTTGTGCTAAAAAAGTTCGGAAGAAACAGAAGTTGCCGGAATAGCAAGGTCGTGCGGGCTCGGCCTTCGTTTTGTTTCCACCAATCGTGAGGATTTTCTTCCGTAGTGATGGGAGATTGGCCATGTACACATCCCACTCACTGTTTTCGGCATTATTGGCATTTGGTGTGCTGTAATTGTCTCCGTAAAAAGATGCACTCTCTTTTTCTTTGGTGGTTGACACCGTGATTGGTGCAACACGCTTTGGTGCGAATATCGGTCCTATTTCCTGCAACAGATCTTTCACTTTAGCGTACGTGGCATTTCGAAAACTTGCACTCATTAATTTCATGTGCTTGTGCTGAGGATCCAAAACTGTTGCAACAGCGGCGAACGAGGTATGGGTGTCGTCATCATCAAGTGAAAAACGAGTTTGTAACTCGGCTCGAAGTAATGCGGCCATTTGTCGTACGGCAGTAGAGCCCTTTTTGGTGCTTTTCTAAGTCATTAATTTTAACACTATTGGGCAGGCACAAGGCAATGTTGGTTTTTCAGTGTCCGACGGTGGTAGTTTGAAACGGCTTCAAAATTTTCTTTAATTCTGACATAAACTTCCATTCGTCGTCTTTGATGCGAAGATCGTGGGGTCAACTTGCATTCGAGTGACGGCCCGATAGGACAAAACGGCTTGAATGGTCGATCGTTGTTCTATTAGTTTGTCGAACATGTAGTGCGTGCTGTTCCTCTTCGTCGCTACGGATTGAATTAGTTTATGTTCGGCTACTGTGACGGGAATCGTTATGTAACGTCACAGGGCTGTTGTAATGAGGTTGCACCCCTTCACACGTTTTCACTGTTGTTGCGTCATGTGTGGATATGCCAGAGTCTTATGCGATTAATCCGAAGTAAATGACAAACGCACGTGTCCGTGCGGGTTGACAATGCTTAGCGTAATACAGTTGTATTCTCTGTTAAGCTATTATTATTAAGCTTCCTTCTTCACTGAGCCGAGCTGTCGAACGGTTCAAAACATTAAGACCCATCAGCAGAATTTCCGCCATGTTTGGCCTTGAAATTCTACTGCCGACTGTTTTTACCATGTTCTAACTAACGTAGAATCAGCAACCCTGATTGACACAGTAGAGCCCACAACCATGTAAAGAAGATTGTCTTCTAGGGCTTTAAATATTTTTCTAGAATTTTTACTCTCATGTGACGACGTCGCCACAATGAATAACCAGAATAAACCAAGGTTTGCCGTCATGGGTTGTCACACGTTTTTTACTACTAACTAGTTTTACTTCTTGGCACTGATCAGTTGTTGGCGACGTAACCAGACGGCTTCGATCCCGGACTCTGAGGGGCTACGCAACCGTCGTGACTCTTTCTCCCTCTACATTAGCGTATCAACTGAGCTAACATGACGGAGATCGGCGCCGGGACAATTCCAACTGCGTAGGTGGAAACGACAGCCTTGTCAATCCCCTTCCCCTTTTGGGGGGCAAATTCGTTTGCTTCCCACAGCTACTTTCATATCCACTTGTTTTTCATATAGGGCAGCTGTAGCTGTTGTGCGTGCCGAAAATATCCAACTAATTTGCTGGCTTTGGCCACACGTGATACATGCAAGGCCACATTAACAACTAACTGCAAAGTATGAGCCATGCAGCCCCACATGTTTCATTCGCATAAACGTCCTGCTGCGAACATATAAACTGCGTTGTCGTTAGTGCAGGTTGTAATTTTTCCGGTCACCGACCAATCGTCCGAAATTGACTGCAATTCAGCGGCAATATTTTCTCCCTTGTGGCTGTCGGTCAAATGCACTGTCGATAATGTGGTGAATGTTAATCTCCAGTCTGTGCCAATGTACTGCACATTCATTGTTAAATAGGATTCGAAGCTCGTGATGTCCAAGAATCTGTGGTGATTGCAACAGAATCTACGTTTGCTAATCCCGTTAACAGTTTTTTCTTTTTCCTTCGCGTACATGCATTTCACACGGGACGCTGTAGTCTTGGGGCAAGGCACAGTTTATCTCGGCTCTAAATACTTCACAAGGGCTATAAAAGGACTACTTTCGACTACACGAAACGGTAACATTTCTGAAGCAATCCATTTCGCAATCATATCACTTATTTTCTCACATCGGTCCTCTGTGGATTTGGGTATAAAAAGTTGGTTACATTAGGTTGATCACAGCGATTGTCGTTGCTTACCTCGTTCAACACTGTTGGATGTTGTCCTTTTATGTGGTTCAGCATGGTTCCGGTGCTGCCTCCACTATATGCCAATACTGCAGCACTTCACTTGTGTAAGGTTGACTTTTGTTAAAACACCCCAAACGGCACTGCTTTTTGGTCTATTTTGAGTTAACGGTAGTAGCTGAATATGTGGTGTTGTCAAGCGTAGCGGATCCGTGAACCGCGTGTCGAATGTAAAGAGACTGACTCAGCGTTACGATTACGTTGTTTAAAAAAAAAATTATGGATCCCCGATCAGAATAAATAAATAAAATAAAAGCTATATTATGACGCGAGACAAAACAAACACTGACACCACTTAACAAAATGTTGACAAATTTAGTCCCCTCTCCTATTTTTTCGGTTATAAATAAAAGTAAAATGCTAAACGTTTAAACGTTCAACTTCTGGTTAACCGTTTAAACGTTTAACCGTCCCAACCCTACAACACACCATTGTTCCAGTGGCGGATCCAGTGGTGGGTTGGGGGTAGGGACGTCCTGGCACCCCATGGCTCTACTGGCGGCTGGCTCAGCTCCCCTCTGATGTTGTAAATCACAACGCACACCAGTCTATATATGCCACTGCATTGTATGGGATTCCTTGCATCTATGAAGACGACCCTTGTTTGCCTGTCCTCACTCTTCTATTCCCACCACTTCAAGTTCGCACAGTCCATTGATTCTAGGGCAGCCGGCTCATAGCTATGGCACCTGTTGCTATGGTCCAACCGCCATTGGTGACAAGGTCTGCTGCAGTGCTAGAAATTGCCCTTAATGTATATTTTCGTTGGCATATAGAAACATCAAAATTCCAGGGGCATCTGGTCGATTTTGGTTTCTATTGCCTAACCGAAACTATACATTGCCTGTACACGTCCTTCCTCCCCTCTCTAGTTACCATAGTCATAATTGAGAGCCATGAAAGATGAAAACCAAGTCCAGCGCCAATGCTTTTGTAGGAGGGCTGTGTCACACATGCGGAGTAGGATAAGCTACCGAGCCGGCAGGGAAGCCAATAAGTTCTTCTCTAGGGGAAGATATTGCATTAGAGGAAGGAATGCTAGAAATTGCAGGTAATGTATATTTTCGGTTAGGCAATAGAAACCAAAATCCACCAGGTGCCCGTGGTGTTTTGGTGTTTTGATGTTTTTCGAGAAAGCTAGATTAAACCCACAAATCTAGCTCAAAATAATTTTGTGAAGTTATATAGCAAACCAAAGTTATATCTAGAATGGACGTTTAGGGGAAGATGCTTACAAAATAAAACTAAAAATTGGATTCAATGTGTACTCCTTTTTTTATTGGATGAACGTTGGTAAGTTGGAATGCTGAGCTTCCATTGTAATAAAAGTACTTTTTGTATTGTTTTGTGGCCATTAAGAATTAAGTAGGTGTCAGGTGATATTGAATAAATGATAACCGATGTAGGGCCTTCGTAATAACGTTTTTTTTCATAAGGTATTCAAAATGCTGGAGGACATCTTCGAGAGCTCCAAAAAGCATTGCAAAATCCTGCTTCAAATTTTGGTTTGCTCTTTGATGCTGGAAAGAAGCGAGCTTTCCGAACATTAGGCATTCGTTCTGGACTCACCCTGTCTGATCAAGTCCACACAAATTTGGTTTCATCAGCTGACTTGGTAAGTTTTGGTATGTTTTTTTTCTCCGTTCAAGTCTATTTAAGCTTGTTGAATAAATAATTGTTTACGTTCATACAAAAATGCTTACTCATTTTTTTTTAGATTAATGCGCTTGTCCATATCTTAAAATTGTATGTGCTATTTTGTGGCTCTACCACCAGGAGGTGGCGTACGATTCCTAACTCCCAGCTAGCTTTGCATTGCTTCCTCACTTTCGTATAGGCCACAGACCAAGTTGCTCGAATTTATTGCTAGACTGTCCAGTTTTATGCAAGAGAAGTGCAATAACATGAATGTTTCATCTTAAAGCCTACAAGGTGCAAACAAAAATAAGTAAAATACAGTCTTATCAGATTCTTTACAGGGAACCATCGTGCAGTGGCACTTATATTGAAACCGCGGAACAATATTTGAGTAAAACATTTCACCACACAAATTGTAAGGATGAAGACTCCACACAGGAATAGTATGAAGTCCTTGGAAGGTTCTTTCTCGTGTGACATCTCGTGATCATTGCACGAAAGGTTTACTCTTCTGTTACTGCATACAAATTCAGAAATTACAGTATGCTGTTTGCTCTCTACGCTATCACTTGTCGGACACTATCCTGGGACAGATGTTTTCCTTGCACGTATCAAAGAGTGAAAAAGTAATGGATGATGTCATTAATACGTAGCCTCCTGTTGTATAGGGTTATTACCACTTCCCTCCACCCCCCACTCCAAAAAAAAAGCATTGGGTACTTCCCGGACCAGGGCCCTTACATCATCCGAGAGGCTAAAGATTTCATTTGTTTGACAAGCTTAAAACCAGATTGATGAATAATTTTGCTGCAGGAACTATTGTAAGTGTCCTTGAATTGCGCTTTGTTTTTTGACTTCCACTTCTTGCAAACTCTCCCATTTAATAGAGACTGCACTGTCCTACCTACTACCTACCTACTACTCCTTGCCCGTCTGTTGCAGTTCCCTGACGCAAGAAGGTTCATATACAGCGAACAAAGCTTAGTGGCAATGCCCAAACGCTACCGTATGGTGACTAACCATTGAACGAAGTCAATTCGATCTCGGAAATTACTCATTACGCTCACTTTCAAAAACGGGATACTGTCAGTATCTTGCAAATTTTCGATTGTATTTCAACAATCTTCATCAGGCAGGGTCAAGAAAGTCTTCTGGTTACATTTTCGTCTGCTTGCTTGAAAAGAAAAGAACGCCCACAGTCTTTCTTGGATGTGGACGTTCTTTTCTTTTCAAGCAAGCAGACGAAAAAGCAAGCAGACGAAGATGTAACCAGAAGACTTTATTTTTCTTGACCCTGCCTTATGAAGATTGTTGAAATACAATCGAAAATTTGTAAGATACTGACAGTATCCTGTTTTTGAAAGTGAGCGTAATGAGTAATTTCCGAGATAGAAGTGATTCAACAGCGTTAAAGTAATTCAAGTAAGCGTAACGGTTTATTTTGTGAACGAAGTCAAGCTTAGGCTGATCATACGTCCATTTAACAACATGGTCTTTCCACAAACCATCTTTAGACGTCTATTGATGCTCACATGAAGGTGGCTCGGTCTGCACAGGGCACACTGCAACCTCAACTCGTGAAAAGCTTTGTCCATGTAAGCATTCGCCGAAGGCTGCTTCCTCAAATCATGTTAAAATGAAAACAAGGCACAGGATCACTTTATATTCCTGCTTCATATGATGATAAACTGTTTTTTTTTCACTACTATCCGAAATAATAACCATTTGTTTTTTAGTTTTTACTCGTTTGCTTAAATGCTCAAAGACCTTAAATTTCAACTTTAAGAGGCTTCCATAGTTCCCCACCAGCACGCAATGCCACTCCCATTACTTTTCGTTACATTTGGCCATGTAGGTAGCATGCTTTGCACTTGGTTGAAAATTTCTCGACCTGTAAATCCTAGCTCACATCGGAACAAAAACTTGTTCTTGGCCAGGAGTTTCTGGGAATTTGCCGTGATTCGTGGAGGACAGTGAGATTTTTTTCTTTCCTGGTCTACTTGGAATGGGTGTGGTAATGCAGTGTTAACGTGGTGTGATGTTGGCCGAATTTTTGTTACTGCGGAGTTGCTGGCGCCGTCCAATCTGCCTCCTTGTTTCTGGGATGGCAAACACCCTTGGTGTTGCGAGTTGGAATTGTCTTTTGGATTGACGAATTACCATTCCTGCAATGGTCTCCATTTTGAGTAAGGCCTAACGAACAATTCCCAATAATGGCTCCTTCCCTTTCTTCCTCTGATGTGAACCTGTGACAATACGAGCAGACGATTAGTGAGCAACTTGAGTGCAAATATGTAGAACTCCTTTTCTCTTACTATTGCAATGAATAATGAAGAAAGAATAAATTTTCTTGACTTCTTGGACCGTAACCTTGTGCTGCTGTTGTTCATGAATCTTGGCCAATGTTTGGGAGAAAATGCTGACAACACTGGTAACATAGGTTGTTACCTAACAGAAATGTGGTCGCGAGTGCTTCAGACGTGGCTAACAGTCGACGTGAGCCCCAATTCGTGCGTCGTAATGTTGTGCCTGGTATGGACACTGGAAGCGCCTTTCGTGCGGCATATTCCGGACAACATGGATGTCTTGCTCCCTGGTGACGTAGGAGACGGGGACAGGAGATCTAAAGAGAAAATAGGGAAGACAACTTAGGAGTCCATCAAATGAAAGTGGGCCGTGGACGAAATGTACGTTTCACTTCGAATCCTCTTCTACCCCGATTGGCCCATCCAGTGCCTAGGGAGGGGACCCACCGGCGTACTTAACGCGAATGCTGACTGTGTGCCTCGTGCTATGCTAATCCTGCCCCAGTAGCAGATGCTTTTTCGGTAGTTGTTGGTGGTCGGGGTTGCAGTACGTGATAAGGGGAAAGTACTGTCAACAGCGGAACCCTCCCTCCCCCAGGGGTAGTTCTATTTCTCCGCAGGAAATGCAGATGCTCCTAAAGTATGCCATTATAGGACCGTCAAGGACAAGGAAAATATCACAAGCGATTGTCGTATGGATATGTAGTCGTCCAGCAGTAGTCAAGATTGTGTCGGCGCGGTATGAGGAGGAAGAGAACGTGATCGGAGCGACTTATACAGCCGACCTGGCCTAGTCTGTAGCTACGGCCAAGCTTAAAACTTTCTTAGCGGTCAACGCGGAGGACCACAATACGTCTGAGGTAGAAATTGCTGTGAAATATATGCGGATGCCATCAACTGGGGAACTCTTTGACACTGTTCAACTCGGTGTGCTGGGTCTCGTATCTCAACAGTACGCGATGAGGCATTTGTAAGGACAACCTGAAAAACCTTCGTTTGTTACCCAATACCCATTCATAAATCTTCATTACTTCAATGGCCAACTGCTGACGATTACACCAGAGGTAAGCGAGACTTCGTAAGAGGGCGACTTCGAACACTCAACAGCGCCCAAGGGGCAATGGGAGGGGTAATTGTTCCACAGAAACATCCATTCCGGGAGGGGCCCTCCGCTGCACAGCCTCAACCCAAGGGTAATCAAGGGCCCAAGTCGGGGAGTCGTCATCGAACGTTCCCAAACCCACCTAAATTAGTGGTCGCAATTACCGGTTATTTTATTAAACGTTTAACCTGTTTTTTTAACGTTCGGTTACCGTGTAACCGATTACTAACAATGTTTACAAAACTATTGTTTAAAAAAAAATTTAGTAATAAACGAAGACCATTGTTTAATATATCGTCGGTTTAATTGGTCACAGCAAGTGCAAAACGTGTTGTATGCTTTACAACAATAAGCAAATAAATAGATAAATAAATAAATAGATTGTTCAGCGGCCGGCGTTGTTGGGTGTTTTCCAGCAAGATGATTTTTCATGGATCCAGTTGATCTGCTTGCATATTTTAAAATCGTACCGCACAATTTGCATTTAATAGTATCAGCAGACACTTTCTTAAAGTGCTTCCAAACATCTGATCTTGGTGGCATTTTAGGAAAAATATTACCCGACTTGCGCACGTGGTGAAAGATAGACGGAGCTATGACAATTGACGATCGTGATTGACTGCTCAGTTGAAAGTATGCGCGCGAAATACTCGGGGCTGCTTGGACAATGGACGAGTCTACTTTAGGAATTTGGCCGCTGGTAATGGGGGAGTGAAGGTCAAGCTTTAACTAAGGCAAGTCGCGCTGCGTGTTCATCACAGCTGTGTTGGTCTTTAAATAGATTACGTTTACTCGAACACGGAAATTAAAATCCGTTTAACCGAACTTCCTACGGTTATCGGTTACACGTTTAACCGCTGCAACCACTAACCTAAATCAAAGCCATAGGCCAGAAAGGGGAGGTCTGTGTGACCCACAGAATACAGATCTTCCCCAAACAGTCCAAGTTCATGAGCTCAGGGCGCTGGCCTCATCATGGTTCTTTTTTGCCGGATTACTTTTGGATGAAATAACTAGTGTACTCCTGGCTGCACAAAAACAAAATCGTAAGCCACTGTCTACGAGATAGCGAGGAGCAGTATGGCAACCCATTGATGGAGCTGGGACAAGTACCTTGGCAGTCTAATGAAGCAATAGAATAGATTTCATGTACATGCATTAAGACTTAGTGACTACATGTCGTGCTTCGGCACGGCTTCAACTAGACTTGCCTCCAATAGGCTAGTCAGATAAGAGTATGACGGCCCACCCTCCATCCCCACTCTTGTCGAATTCTGAGGTTTACTAAACGAAAGTGAGGAGGCGTGGCAAGGCTTGCTGGGAGTTAACAAGCATGCGCCATGTGTTTGGAGAGCCACGCAATAGCACTTACCGTTTTAAGATGGACATTAACATTAATCTAAACGAATTAAGCGAGAGTAAAGGTAGGTATTTTAGGGTAAGTACAAAATAATTTTATGTTAAAAATTCTGTTTTCAAAGGTGTTAAATTGTTAAATGGCTTGATTTTTGTTTTGTCAGGCTGCAAAGTCGATAGAAGATTTTGGTGCATCGGTGGAAGAGCTGTTGATTAGACTTGGCCGCAATGTCGTAGGTGAGAAACTCGAGGCGAACTTTCCCAAATTTTGTAACGGGGAAATTTTGTTTAAACATGAGATGTTATTTTGTTAAAAATTTCTCCTTAAATTTGCTTTGTTCAGTCGTATCCAACAGTGAAATCCTCAATTATCAAAATTGCAAAAATTACAAAATTTTAAAATTGCAAAAATTTTAACTTTGTTAAATATTTATAGCTATTTCGAAAATTTGCCTATGCTTGAACTTATAGAGCAGCTTCTGACAGTGATGGTAGAAAACATAGAATGTTGCAGCGCGAATTTAAAATCTCACATGGTATCCACTTTGGGTTTTATCGAATCAAAGACAAATTTTTTATCAATAGTCCAACACGCAAACCAAATAAAACAGTATCGCACTGTACACTTATAAAATTTTCAGTGGCAACTTACAGCCCACCTTCATCAGGCATGAAACTTACGAGTCCTAAACATCCAACGAACTTCTGACGCAAAAACATTTTGAAATGTGCGCGATATCTTCGCGGGTATCAAGCTCACTATCACTAGTGGTGCTCTCGTTTTAAAGTCGAGAAATTGAGCATCGCTCACCATTGGTTGTCAAACTGAGCGGCCAGCTTAGGAGTGATCAACTGTGAAATTTGAACATAAGCTGCCTCTTGAACGTTCATGAGTTGTAATCCCTTGCCTCTAAAATGTTGGATGACCAGCGCCTGCAGGGCACAGGTGTGCTTCACCGCAGGAGTCTAATCTCAGATATCAACCTGCTGTAACTTATTCTGCTCCCCTTAGGCCATGCAAAGTTAAAAAAATGGTTCTCGGGCACACACAGTTAAAAAATCGATGAGGAATGAGGCTTTTTTTTTTTTTTTATTTTGTAATTTTTATGCATTTTGAGGTAGCCTAAAAGAAGAAAAAAAAACTTTTTGCGCTCTGAAGTTAGTTTTCATTGGAATTTGACTTTTATTAAGCCTAAAGCATACACGTATTGTGTCTACTTTTTTTTTTGGCTTCATTTCACCACGGGTTGCCTTTGCGTTTTGTAGCTTAAAGCTTATTTTCAAAACAAACATTGCAGATTGCATAAATGCCTTTAGTATTTACACCTTTCTCGGGGTTATCAGTGGTAGGGCACTTAAGCTTTCTGCACATAAACAATGATAAATTTGTTTTTACGAACACTTTCTTATCCCTTTAAGCAGTATGAACGTACATATACGTCTGCTACGTTGTGGCCCAAATGGAGTTAACGACGTCTATATACGTTGTAGCTTTTAAGGGAAGTGCGGGTCCAAAAATGCAATTTTCGGCCAAAATATCGACAAGAGAAAAGCTGAAATTCACTACCTACGTTGTGCATTGATTTCTGTAAATAATATGTTGTTCCCGATGTCTATAATTTTATAAAAAGCACTTTCGTTAAGTGTAGTCTCACTGGAACCACTTCCACAGCGGCTCCAAGCGCGTCCACCATCGATCTGGATACGTTGGTTGTACTATCTCCATTGGTGTAAAGGGTAAATTAAGGTCGCTGTTTCTCAAAAATAAGGTCAGTTTTTTCCAAATTTACCTAACCTAACCTAAACTAACCACATAACACCAGAAACCGCAATCAAAATCTTAAACCTTTCTTAACTTCACGCGCAGGAATTTAGATAGGTCGGCCAACACGCTCGGAGCTTCTGCGGAAGCTGGAATGACTCTGGAATGCCTCAACATATTTTCGATGGCCATTTGGCATTCGCCAATCAGACGGAATATAAGAAGCTGTTTCTGCCTGTCTCAAGCTACCTTTCCAAAGCAGTTGAAGATGCGTTCCCTCATTGGCCAGTTGGCACCACGTGACCGATTGGCGTGCTCTCATTGGCTGACGAGTGATTTTACAATGGTTGCCATGGCGCGCTTCGGATTTCACGTAAGCCAAGATGCGTGAGCGTTTGCCTTCAGTTCGTCGTTGAAAATTACGAAAAAGATGAAGTTTCACTGTATTAAAAACTTAAATCAGCAGCTACGATGCACAACTAAAACGGAAAAGGAGCCTATAAACCTTCACACTATCGCTTATCAGGTGGGAACAACGTTTTGTAGCCTAACTAACGCCGACTTTCGGACGCGTTTTTTCAACATGGAAGTTTCAATTTTTAGTTCATTACCGGCCGTAATTTTATGAAATGGTTCTCCAAAACTAGGCCTATTGAAGCCATTTATCCGATTTTTTTCTGTGCACCTTAATGAATACATGTTGCGTGCAGGTAGCAAATTTTAGAACATCGTGTCTAATACTTTTCGCAAAAATAAATATTTCGTTATTGCCTCATTCAGAGCAAATAACAAACCAAAGAAACCAAAAAAAAAAATGACGCGGGGCTTTTTAGGTGATGCGGCGGTGCCTGGGAACCATTTTTTCTACTTTGCATGGCCTTATCACTGTTAATTTAATGCTGGAATTTAAGGTTAATTTGATGCAAACTGCTCCCACAGATGTTAGTGTCAAAAGGTAGCTGACCTAGTTTAAATGTGCGAAACTACTGCTAAACTAAACGATATTGGACACCGATGAACGACGATGTAAACTTTTAAATTATTTTTCTGTTCCAAAACCTCTTTGATACTCTTTTACATTTCATTGGAGGAATACAGGCAGTGATGTTGGAGTTCATGACGTCATTTTTTCGCGGGCGAGAAAATTGGGAATCCCCTCTGTGGAACGCGATGCTGTACGTTGCGTCGTTCCGGAGATACGATCGTTTCAACCAAGGGCTATTTTCAGAAATAAACGCAATTCACGTCCATTTTGGCGACGATGCCAACAAAAACATGGACCTATGATAATAAAGTGAAAATAACCAACAATAATAAACCGATAATAAAAGCGATAATAAACCGATAATATACCGATAAACCCATAATAACAGATATAACAGATTTACCGATATAATCGATAATAAACCGAAGATATACGTTCCAAAATACCAAATTCAATCGGAGTTATGCCTCCAATGTACGCAATAGGATTTTTTACGACGTAGGACTCTGCTGAACTGGGCGAACAATACATCGTCGTTTCGGCTTTTTTGCAGTGGAATTGCAATGACGACATATATTCGCTTAGGCCTAAAACGGTTAAGGCAACAATAAATGTAAGTGAAAACTATTTTGATCAAGATTTAGAAAGATCCATCTATTACGCTCTATCTCAAAACAAGTAGAATACTCTACCATATTCCGCAAATTTTCGACAGTTCTTTTAATTGATGGAACACACTTCAACCGTCTTCAATTCTTTTTCTTCTTTGGCTTATGGCTTACAACATGGCGCGCGTTTGGCTTCGAACTCGGTGGTCATAGCCAAGCACGTACCATGTTGTAAGCCAAAGAAGAAAAAATAGTACAATGCCTGACGAAGACAGTTGAAGTGTGTTCCATCTGCTTAAAAGAACTGTCGAAAATTTATGGAATACGGTGGAGTAGACCGATTTTTAGTACTTTTTAAAACGCACACTTTCAAAACTGGAGACACTCGTGTATCTGCGAATATTTGATAACTGAGCAGTTATCTTCATTAGGTACAATAAGGGTGGTTTTTGTGAACTCTGGCTACATCTTTTTTGTTTACATCGTCTACTTTCAAGTTCGAAGACGCACGCGACGTGGCCTCCGTTATTTACTGAGCCGATCTTCCACATTGTCGTCGATCTTCCACTCCTTCAGCAACAAAGCTTCAAGTTCACGGTTTACTAGGTTCAACACATTAGGATTGATTGAGCCTTAAAGATTCATGAGGGGGAACTTGTGTGCCGAATAATGTTGTATTGCAATCGATTCAAGACATAGAAGGTGATTGCCTCTAGCATTATTTGAGCACACCAGTGTCTTCGTGTTTCCCCAGTCCAGCTTGTGCATTAAGCTCATGCAATGGGCCGCAATGCCGTTGTCTTCTTTTTTGTTCCTGGTGTTTCCCATATACTGACTCAGTCTCGTCCTCGCACCATACCAAGTCTCTTATTGCATGAGCTCAAAGCAGAAAGTCATCATTGAGGAACTTCTTCAGTTCTTTAAAATCCAAGGAAAGGATTAAAAATTCGTCAACGTACAAATCCAAGTTGAGTGTGTTGAACCTTTAATCAATTTTTGAATATTATGAAACCTCAACGTAAAATGCCCAGTTTTATCAAGCCAATCCTATTATGTTGCTCCTAGTAACCCGTGAACTCGGCACTTTGTTGCTGAAGGAGTGGAAGATGGACGACAATGTGGGAGATCGGCCCAGTGAATACCGGAGGCCACGCTCGCGTGCGTCTTCGAACTTGAAAGCAGATGGTGAAAACAAAAAAGATGTAGCCCGAGTTCACAAAAACCACCCTTATTTGCCGGATGAAGATAACTGCTTAGTTATCGAAAATTCACAGATACGCGAGTGTCCAGTTTTAAAAGCGTGCGTTTTAAAAAATTTTAAATCCATTTTCCAATGAGTGAATATCATAGTATTGCCAGTAATATTTTTTTTTGGAAGTATTCTGTTTGTTTTGAGATTGAGCGTAATTTTTTCGAATTCTTGAACAAGATTGTGAAATGAACTCGCATAGTAGTTTTTGGAACTTTCATATTTTTAAATGAAAACTACTATATGATACCATGGACTTGTATAGTATCGCGTTACGTGTGATGGACAGGGCACTCCACGCTAGCGGCTGTTGCCGAACTCGTTCTGGTACACACCTGACGTCACTTCAACGTGTCGTCGGCTATTTTTCCCATTACCTTTCAAACCGACTCGTATCTTTTTGTTGGTTTCCGTAGTTGTGACAGAAAAGTGATTGCTGTACAAAGTTGTTGGATTTGTCCAAGACTTCATAATCACGCAGTCTCATGTAATTTAGCTCTTTTATCGTCGCTATTTTAAAAGCCGACAGGCTCATTTTACTCTGGCTAAAGAAATCGTGAAAACAGGACTAATGCTATGCCAGAAAAGAAACAACCAAAAACAATTGGTCTAGCGAATTTTCGGTAGTATTATATGCTTACATAAACATCCAACTACCTTCATCAGGCAAAAAGTGTACGAGCACACACAAAACTAACGACTACATGCTAGAGTTTGTTTGAATTTCGGCGCTGTTGGCCGAAACTAAACACTTTTTGCCTGATGAAGGTAGTGGGATGTTTATGTAAGCATTAAGGCTGTGCTGATACCGATCTCTGCCGATATTTGCAGTATCGGATCGGGGTCGGCAGGTAAAACCCAAATAAATCGGTAATAAACCAAATCGAAGATATTTTCACTTCTCGTCGACCGAATTTGACTTTTGAATGCGCCATTTTGAAGGTTTTTTCGCCAGCTTCCAATGGTCCAGACTGCAAGCAGCATTCTCTTACTGTTCAGTTACAAGGCAAAATGTTAAAATATTAATGAGGTTTTGTGTTTTTAAATGATTTTAGCTGTGCTATATTATTTTAAACCAATATTTTAATAATAATTATATTTATTTAGGCCAATGCTTTGTTTATGGTTTATGCAATGATTTCGAAAGTAATTTTTTTTTTATAAAGACATACTTCAGTATTACATTTTTCGATCACTTGGGAACTTGGATCAGTTATTGGGGATTTGGTATCCATAACACAGTTGATAGTCCTAGCTTTACTAATAAGTTTAATGTGGTAACAAGGGAAAAAATGTGAATTCAGTAGAACTGCAGTACTAGATGTAAAAACTAAAGAAAACGTTAATTTATGTAGAAACACACACTTATGTATGGTTAAATATAAATCTACACAACTTTTTCTTTATTTGAAATAACTGCAACGCCCCAAGGAACACTTAAGCCGTTAAAAAGAAAAAGAAAAAAAGATCGGTATCGGGACTCGGTATCGGCATATATTTTTCTTCGAAATCTGATCGGTAAAAAGGGGTATCGGCCCAGCCTTAGTAAGCATATAATACTACCAAAAATTTGCTAGACCAATTGTTTTTGGTTGTTTCTTTTCTGGCATAGCGTTAGTCCTCTTTACATGGTTTTATTGTCACATGGGAATCGCACCAATAGGCCATTAAAACAACAGGCCAAGCATGTACCGATTTTTTGACAGAAATAAAATAAAACGACGCGGCAAATATAGCAGTTACACAAAAAAAATGGTTTTAATGAGAAACGAAAATATAAAATTACCATTATTGCCGTTACATAATTGTATGGACACGTGATAAGCAGAATTATGGATCGGTGTTTTTTACTTTAACCAAAATAACTCCCCAAAATGTAAAGTAAAATGGGGCCAAAAAATAAACTTCCACCCGCCTGCACAAATTTCTTGTCTGAAAGAACTTGTCAGGAACCAGACTTATGTTTACCAACACGCCACAAGCAAAGATACCACTTGAGCAGTTAAGACAGAGAAGCCATTAAGAATAGGTCTTAGAGCTAACTCGCATGCAAAAGTCGTGGCCTTGGCAGCAATGGCAGCCCTGTAATCTTTTGTACGAACCTCAGTTGATTCACAGGATCAGACCATACTTGAAGAATATCCGACACTTATGAAGCAAGCATCGATCTATCAGAAAGTGGCCATGGACTGGGGCATCTGATCAGTAGCATACTTGATCTTACGAAGGAGAGATGCTTGCCTCGAAGGAGCAGCCGCCATTACAAAAGATATGGCGGGAAATTTATGCCTTCTCTTATTCCACAACAGTCTTTTCAACGGTGAGCCATAATATTTAGAATCAGAATTAAATGGGAAAACCTCCCGTGAAGAATGCAGTGATACCCCAGAAGCACAAGGGAAAGTTTTAGGAAAAACCTCAAGGCATGCCACCCTTTTGCAAACCTCTGCATTCGACGGTATCCCGAAGGATGGGGGTGGGGGGTACAAGCTAATCAGGCTTCCAGAGGCAGAGGAGCAAGAGGCGACAGTCAAGGAAGGATGGAAGATGACCACAAGCCATCTTACCCCCATCCCCCACCAAAATGACACGTCGGAAGACAATCCTGCACTCCTTCACCGACAGGGACACGGCGGGATTATATATTCTACAGGGAGGCCTGGGAATCTTGACCACAGAAAAACCATTCATCCAGTCGTTGGTCAGAAAAGGATACATGCTAACTGTAAAAAGAATACCCCTCACAGGTGCCATCAGCAATTCAGCACTTGTAAAGAAGAGGTCCTCTTCTGGAAGAGCAGGTGCAAATTCTTCTAAGGAAGAACTGATTCGTCAGGGAACCCCGGTGTTCTACAGCTCTGTGATAGTAATTGCGAAAAACAAGGGGAGGAGCACGGATCATCTTCAGCTTGGTGTTGTAAACAAATTCGTGGCAAAAGACCATTTACAGATGGACAACATGTCGTGTCGTCCATCCGTGAATCCATGCACGAATAGGAATAAACTATATCGCCTGATTTAGAGGGCATACCTGTACGTGCCACTCGCTCCAGCAGCGTTCAAGTACTAAAGACTGATAGTAAAAGGACAGCGTTTCTAGTTCGTCACACTCCATTTGGGTTATCAGCAGCTCCACGTGTGCTTCCATCTTTACCAAAGCACCTGTCCATGGCAAGGTAGGGGTACACGGCTTCTTGGACGATTGGATTATTAGAAACATCTCAGTAGCACTCTCCTCTCTTACTTGGGATTCACGAAACCATTCTTCTGAACCTAAGGCTGGGAGTTAAGGAGGGGAAATCCAGACTAGACCCCAACAAGAGCTTCACCTTCTTCACAGTGAGGCCATCAGAACAGCGGAGTAGGGACCTCAGGGAGACCAAAAGAGGAGACTCCAGTTGCAATCGACAACAGATCTGCAGAGATTTCCTAGCAAGCATCATAGGGAAGATAAAATTCAATGGCACATGGAGAGTGCGGAACCTACACTGGTGCAGAAAGGTTACACTGGACGGTGAAGGTGTCGTGGGAGGATTTAATAGAAATGAAGAACCTCCCGAGGTAAGACTTACAATGGCGGAAAGGAAAGGATGAGTGCCAATCCACACGGAGACAACAAAGATTACACTCTTCACGGTTGCATCCCTGGAAGGATGGGGAACCCACATGGACGACCGTGGTGGGAGGTGGGACACGGACGAAGCCCGGTGTCATCAATAACCTGGAACTCCAGGCAATACAAAATGGACTTAGCCTCTGAAAAAAGCAGTTAGTGGGAAAGATCGTGGTTGTAACGAGTGACAATACTACGACAGTAGCGTACATAAAGGGGGGGGGTGGGGACGCACTGTAGGTAGTGGTTGACAGATACGTGTCCACCTTTTTCAAGATCTGTTGAAACCACAGTGACATCGTCAGGAAGATGAACGTGTTGGGAGAACGAACTGTCAGGTTAACGGATGACAACATTGTGGGAACTCCCCTAATGCATTTGCGAGGAAATCTTTCAGTTATGGAAAACCAATAATAGACGTAATTTGCCCCATTCCACAAGAATTCGTCTCCCCTTACTTGGACAACTGATGCACTAAGCATGGATTCGTACCGGTTCCCTCCATTCACACTCCTGCAGCAAGTACTCAACAAGATTCTGGAGTCTAGGGGCATTTCATACTAATTGCACCTTTTTTGGAAAGTGTTGTCATGGTTCATGGATCTTATCGAATTAACACGACCCAGTCGAGATCCCGATCAGAGAGAACATGCTCACCACAGCACCAAGGAAAGTAGAAGCACCCAAATCCATGGATGTTCCGACTTCATGCGTGAAGATATTGAAGACTCAAAGCTTGGTTTCTCGAAAGGAGTCATCGCGGTTTATGAAATAAGTGGAAACAATGGGTGGATTGACGCAAAAAGAAGAAAAAAACCCGTGCTAGCCAAAACCACTTACATCACGAAATTCCCTGTTAAACTGTTCGATGAAGGGTTATCTGCGACGGCGATCAAGGATAATGATCCGCAATAATTTGGTCCTGGCCTTTTTCGGGAAGCATAAGATTATTTCTAGCCACATAATCACAAGACTAATTCAATCATTTGTGGTCTTGTACTTCTGAGGTGCTGGTAAGCCTTACAAGACCGCTATACAAACCTATTGGAAAGGCGTCCCTGCTCAACATCATCCAAAAAACTATCATCGTCTTATTAGATACTGCAGGTCGACAGAGTGAGTTGGGGACAATGTCTCGGAACAAAAGAGAGCCTGAGATTCGCCTAGGACAGGAGTGGACATTACACACCGGAATTCCGAGCAGAGACTCTTAGAGAGCAGAAGAGCTCACAAAACCGACTACTACAAACTACAAATTACATTTTGTACTGTAGCCTACATCTTTAAAAATTAAGGTTGGATTTGAAGCTACTCGTGCAGCAAGTAACTGATTCATTGATTTTCTTTTCCTTCTTATGCCAAGCAAGGTAATTATTTTAAGGTTCATCTTTGAGGAATATTATCCAAGAAACATGAAACTCTTCTTTCGTACGTGGGCATCGTACAAAAATAATAGTAGAATTAGTAATAATTATTCAGCACACAACATAGCTCAGAACTATGAGCAGTTGCAACAAATAATCTGAAAATGATTTTATGAGCAACCATTAACCACACGTTAAACGCATACTGGGGAGCCAAAGCTGACTAACCCTAATATGCTTTAGGGCAAAATCTTGAAATAAAGAAATTGACGCCCACCGCTTAAAAATGGTAGGTTTTCTGCAGCAAAATTAACTGAACGGTTTATACATGTAACAAAGTCAACATTTACTCCAACACGGGAGAGTGTTTGTTATCATCGAAAAGTCGGCTATGTTAGGCCTGCTCAATCTATCATTGACGTGCATGATCTGTATTCAGTCCAGCAAAAGTGCAATGCCTTTATTCTCATTTATTCCACAAATTTAGTTTATTAGATCGTCTCCCTTCCAATATGTAACAATTCAGTTAACCTTCAAAACGGACAACGCGATTCGCGAACCGGAAGCACGCATGTTGCTACACTTACCCAGAAGTTGTCAAGTTGCCGGCGTGGATCGATCACTCCAGGAACAGACTATACCAATTTGACAACATCTGGAAAATTGCGGCAACGTGAGCTTCACTGTCATGAATCGCATAGTCCGTTTTGTAGGTTTGTAATGGTTAAATTAGTTTTAGTTGTGAATTGTGTTGAATTTTTGTGGAGACTGCCTATAATAAACTCAATTTGTGAATAAATGAGAAAATGCTAGATTGTATCCAGATCACGTATGTGAATGATAGCATTTTCGCAGACTTTTCCGTGATCAAAAACTCCCTCCATGGACAGAAGTTAGCTTAAAAAATAGACATACTTGTAGTTTAATGCCCACCGGCAGCCCCCCAACCCATTATAGACAAATTAACTTTACATAAAAGTCCATGGGTGTTTAATATACGATTGTTACAGTAACACCAACTGCAGCTGTTTTAGAGAGTGACCAATGTGACTTTCTGCAGCCCTTATTGAGTGTTATACAGTAGCTCACTTTTAAAAGGGATTTCCTTCTTTTTAGTTGGTTTCCCATTCATTGTGTAAGGTTAATAAAAAAAAGTAAGCATTGGAAATTTAATTATCTGTAGTCTCCCGTGTTACAATGGCTATCTTAGCAGTGAACGATGTGGAAGCATGACGACCTTTTATTTGTTGAATTATAATCAAAACAGAAAAAAATGTACGTGTGGTGTGCCTTTCTGCAGTTCATTTATAATATTGTTTAATATAAAATATTCGGAAAATTCAATAGATTTTGTTCATGCACTAGACATGCATACAATGTCTCGCTAATTTGCAAATGAGCGAACTTTAACTTTGTCAAGTTTTCATAGTCTGTTCCGCAATGATGTTTTTGGATTTATGTTTAATGTAAGGTATACTTTTATTTAACCAACATTTCAGACTGCCAGTTTCATTTAAATCGTTTGGCCAATGCAGCTATTGATATCTACGCGATGGTGGTGGTCTTGTCTAGAGCCTCCAGGTCCCTGAAAGAAAATTCCCCTTCAGCAGCACACGAAGAACTCCTTACAAAGGTTTTTTGCTCCGAGGTAAGAGAAATTACAGTAGTTATTTGGTGGGGAAAGTGTCATAACGTAGTTCTCGTAGACATATTCTACTTGATAAGGTGGAGAACAACATGTCTGATTTTATCGCAGACGAAAATAAAATATACATTACCTGTTTTTATAGCGTTTCCCTCCTTTTGAGCATTATTTCCCCTAGAAGCTTGAAAGTTGGCCATCCTCTCTACACAGATTGAGGCTTCGCTCCCGCCACCTCTGTTCCATCCTTAGGAAGACGGCAAGTGGACCGATTCATCCTTCCTCGGACGGAGATGCATTCCTCATCACAGGCTATGCATCGTAGATGGGGCCGTTGGCCTGTCTGTCGATCCTCAACGGTCCGACAGCCTCTTAATCCACCATCTACTTTCTTCCCGGCATTTACTGTCCTCCCCTCAAGCAGAAGCAACAAGAGGCGCCTTTCGCAGAGGTCGCCCTGCCTCATGACGTGTTCCCTTCATCTCTCAGGCCCCGCCTTTCAGAGGACCATCCGTCCCGTCCAAGGGATATACGATACAAGGACAGCTACATTCTTCTCCATTCCCAATTCTGCCACCGCCGGTTACAACAGTTCCTCTCGGATCCTCGAGCGAGCCTTCACCCATCTTTCATACACCAGACTCCGCTCGTCTGCCCGCTCCTTTCCCAACGTTTCATCCACCAGACTCCGCTCGTCTGCTCCCCCCTTTCCCAACCTTTCGCCGATATTTTTGTGACCCGGCCGTCTCACCTACGCCGTGTACGTCTCACAGTCCTATCAAGGATATAGCTGCCCCCGGTCCTGCTCCTCCTCCCTCACCTGTCTTCATTGACTTTGTGACGAATCACCTTCCTCACCAAATTTCGACGTCCATTACACAGTCCTAGGACGTCAATCGCCAAACTTTCTGTCCCTCGCAAGGTCTCCACCTTCTCCGTTCCCGAAAAGTTTCCATCCCTGGAATCGTCGCTCGGTCATCAACATCACACCCAAGAAAGGTGTCCCTCGACTCGTCCTGTACTGTCACTCCCGCTCATCCCCGCAGTATTTCCTGCACGTCCGTCATCACGCCTCCTTGCCTTCAGTCACTTGAGCATCCTTTGGACGAACATGGTGCTAACCTACTGTAACTTTTCGTTTTACCTGCAGACGCGCAGTTGGCACCGGTATTGATTTCTGTTTGAAAAAAAAAAACAACCACCACCAAAGAGAAAAACGAACACAACAGTCAGTTCGGATAGAAGCCCTGACATGAAGCAGTCGGCTTGGGACCCGTTCCTCTTACATCTCATGCCTTTGTAAGTCTACAACCTGGTCCTCATCCTTCTAGGCAATGCACTGTATGCTACTTTCGGCACACGCCTAAACCGCTCCACGCTTTATGTCTGCGTCACTACTAGGGATGTGCGAGTAGAAAAATTTAAATTCAGTCGAGCCGAACCGAATTTGCAATAGAAGAATCGAGTATCAAGCCGAGTTCGAGTATTTGATGGGAATATTTTATTTGCAAGTTTTCCTTTAATTTGGTAAGATAATAGGAACAAAGATGGTGTTTAGTTGACTGTGTTGGTCATGGTTTTCCAGTTTTAAGGATGTAACTTGAAAATTGTTTCAGATATTGACTTTTAATCTGCACTCCTGGAAAGCTCTCGTCGAGATGATCGATTTGGTATATTGGAATGTCAAAAACGGCCAAAAATTGACGAAGTTATCGCATTTTCGCCGGATTCGAGTTTTTCGAGTACGGACGCGAGCAGAGTTCGAGTACAAGTTTCATACTCGGCTCGGCTCGAATTTTTCGAGTATCGCACATCCCTAGTCACTACCTTCCCCGTCCGTTCCCTGTCCACTTGGATACCTCCGTTCGGCACCCAGTTCTGACCAACTTGACTCTCCCGGGCAGCCGGCCATATGTTGCCGAGCTTTCTGGCTCGAACTTGCCCCGATCATTTCTATAACCACTCCTTTCCTCCGTCAATATTTGCAACCCTTTCTACCGTCCTCCACTCTGGCATCCATTCACGGACGCAACAACTCTTCCATGAGAAGCACACGTCAATCTCCTGAAGACTGTCCTTCGTCCTCAGTCTCTTCATAGGGACCTATCCTTTACTCCGGCACCATCCCAGGGCACCTAAGTAAGGACAAGGGACGCATCTACCAGGATTGTGTCCTCATCCCCTTCTTCATCAGCCCATGGCTTGTCGCCTCTCCACACATTCCAATCCCCTGTATTTTACGATTACCGTAAATTACGTATTAAACGCCCATGGGCTTGTAAAATTAATTTGCCTAAAATTGGGGGGTGGGCGTTAAAAACAAGAATTCTCTTTTCTAAACCAACTTGCCCAGGGAGGGAGTTTTCTATCACAAAAAAGTCGCCGATAATGCAGTCATTCGCGTGCTGATCTGGATTCACTCTAGCAAAACACATTGCCTTTATTCTCATTTATTCACAAATTTAGTGTATTAGATTGTCCACCTTTCAATATCTAACATAATTCAAAGTTAAAACTAATTTCTAACCATAACCAACCTTTTAAACAGACAACGTGATTCACAACCGGGAAGCACATTTTTGTTTACACCATTTTCCGGAAAGTAGTAAAATTGACATTGTTTTCTGTTCTTCCCTTTTTCCTGCCTTCCTGGATAGAGGAATCCATGCCAGAACTTCCGGAGGAACTTCCGGCTTGAATTACTCTATCCAGGAGGGCAGGACGAAGGGAAGAACAGAAAACAATGTCAATTTTATGACTTTCCGGAAAATTGTGTAAACAAAAATGTGCTTCCTGGTGTGAATCGCGTTGTCTGTTTAAAAGGTTGGTGATGGTTAGAAATTAGTTTTAACTTTGAATTATATTAGATACTGAAAGGTGGACGATCTAATAAACTAAATTTGTGAATCAATAAGAATAAAGGCATGTGTTTTCCTAGAGTGAATCCAGATCACGCAGTAATTGATTGAACGCTAGGCCTAATATTGCCGACTTTTCCTTGATTACAAACGCTCCCATAAATCGTGTTGGATTAAAAGTTGATTTTGTTGAATGTATGAAGTTTTTAGTTAATTTTGCTACAGAAAAATTAAAATTTACGGGGATGAAACGTTGCTTTCGTTAAAACGTAAGACGATTCAGTTAATTTTACCACAGAAAATCGATAATTTGTAAGAGGTGGGCGTCAACAAGAGTACATCACGATTTTTGACTTTTAAGCATTTTCGGGGGCTGGGCGTTAGCATTAACCAGGAGTTTAATATGCGTTTTACGGGATCCCAAATCCCTAAAAAAAAAAGAGGGGGGGGGGGGGAGGACACAACTGCACCACTGCACGGTCTCACCTACAGCGCTACACCCGCTCACTGCACGGTCGCACCTACAGCGCTACACCCGCTGACTGCGCAGTGATGCCACGTTCCACCACAAGGCACTACAGTCACTCACCTTGCGATTCAAATCACTGCGCGCCTAACGGTTTTTATGTCCTGTTCGTCGTTCACCGTGTCCGACTCTTCTTCATCTGAAGACCCTGTACCTAACACTGAAGCAATACCGAACACCGGAGCAATAGTAACCAAGGAAGCAAATATGCCTTCACTCAAGGCACGTTCTTTGCCTAGGTTTTTCCGAAAAATCTACGACACCACTTTGATCCCCATCCATGCTGTCAGCGACATAGGCGGTATGACGGACAGGAACATAACTGCCGTATTTGCATCTCCATTTTGCCAAATCGATGGACTATTATTCGACGAAAGCAACATCAATCAAGACAGTGGATACTACGTGCAGCCAAGAAGCGAGACGAATTGCGAGCTCTGCCTCTCGCCTCCCTTTTTAGGAACTTATTCTCAAGATATCAACTTTATCAGCCTATACCTTTACTTTTCTACACAGTGCTTAGCTTCCGACGACCAACGTCTCTTCTTCCTCAAGAAATCATTCGATTCAATCCTAATACCTCACCAACCAGCTGCCTTCATTGTGATTCATCTTCGCCAACTGTCCTCACATCTGCTACAAGTTCGCCCATCATTCGATCACCATACACAATCATCCATCGTTCGGACATTATCCACTCCTCACGTCCTCTGATCAACAAGAACATTCGTCATCCGCCTGCCCACTTAATATACTTTCCATAGTCCACTCCTCATATTTACTAGTAAAACTTGGGATGCCACACACCATCCGACTGTCCGTCTCACACATGGGAGCACCAACTTCCCCACAAGGTAGGCAATTTCGGTATTTTATCTGATTTCATATCTTGTACCTCACGGTGTTAAGACCCCTGCATGCGGTTCCTTCCTTCTCTTCTTTTAACCATTACTAAATTATAACTGGTTTACCTCACTGCCTGACCTCACTTAGGACGTAAACCTTTTCCGAAACAACGGATTGCTCCTCAGCCTGCGAATAGTTTCGATTTTTAGTGAAATTGGTCTAGGACTCAGGGTTGTCTTCGTCAGGGATTAGTTCCCGGGGATGCCGGCTTGTATGTGAGGGGAAAGCGAACCTAGCCCTCCTCTGAAGTGACAAAGTCCGCTATAAAAACAGGTAATGTATATTTTCATCGGCTATAAAATTGCAAGCCCTGCACCTGCTTAATTTTAGTTTTTATTGCTTAACTGAAAATATACATTACCTTAAGTCCCACCCAGGCCTCCCCTCCATGGACTAGGTTCTGGGTGAGGAGAATAATGCCAACGAACGGCTGCGCCGAGTATATATTGCCAGCCCAATCCTGCGCATGCGCAGTAGTACAAGCCCGGCTGGGAAGCCAACTTTCAAGCTTCTACGGGAAATAATGCTCAAAGTAGGGAAACGGTATGAAAACAGGTAATGCATATTTTCTAAGGCTCGGCCGACGCCAACTTTGACCGATCCGATCCGAGACCGATACCGATGCCGATACTTCAATCCAATGCATTACTTCCAGTAAAGTTAATGTTTCTTCCATATTCAGAAACAAAATTTGATAAAAAATTACGAAAGGTCTACGCGCAAGCATCTTGCAGTAAAGTGCGTTTTTTTGGAACCTGTTTTTGGTTTTTGTTAAATGATTTGAGAATGACTGAAGCTATCGCTCTGAAATTAGCACCATTGGAAAGCTCTCGAAAAAATGGTTAAAATGGTGTATTGGAACATCAAAAACAGATATTTGGCCAAAACAGTTAGACCAAACCGATACATTTGGACCGATCCGATACCGCTAGTATTGGTACCGATGTCGGTGCCAATATCGTTATCGGCCGAGCATTAATATTTTCGGTTAGGCAATAAAAACTAAAATTAAGCAGCTATAGGGCCTGCAATTTTAGTCTTTGTATCAAAGAACTAGTATTAACTGGCAATATGCCGTTGCATAATTGCTGAAACAGCTGAATTCATAACAAGGGATTAATGACACTTACTATCAGCAGAAACACAAACCAAAAGTCAGTGTAAAATTCGGGTGGGAATTCTGCACATTTGACTAATTTTCGGTGATAACTGTCGCTTTCCTCAGGCCTCTCTCAACACTACACGAGTTTACGAAATTATTCCATGATGGGAAACGGAACGCTCCTCTCAGTTGGCATTGGGTGTCCTGATTGTGCTGCTAGCGGGCCTTTGAAGCCAATGGTCCCATTTTGAGTTGAGGTTTGCTGATAGATCAGGAGTCATGAGCTGTACGAGCGTAGGGTAGGCAGGGTCTTGTAGATTCATTAGTGGAACTCCCTGATTTTTGAAATATTGGATGGCTATTGTCTCAATGGCTCGTGGTCTACTAAAAGTGGTCTACTAAAAAAACGAAAATTCAAAAATAAAATGAAGGTTTTGTTTTTTTGTTATTTCGTTTCTTTTAGGTAAACTTGTTAAACTTAAAATAAGCTTCTTATTGTTCACAATCATAAAAACCCAATCTTAAAAACGGTAAAAGAGTGTTTAAAAAGTTCAATCTTAGCTGTAAAAAAATAACAGCAGTACTCGTGATTTATTTATTTAATGTTTTTTTTTTTAAATCTGCGGAAATTTGGCCGGAAAGTACTTAGAATAAGACAATTTTTGCATCAAATCGGTTGGTTCTTGCACAAAAATGTTCTCCATACTATCAAGTGAAATCTGCAGCAAATGTTTGGCACTTCAATCACTTTATTTCACTTTTCTAAACGAAACGCACGACGAAACGTTTCCTCTTGAAGTAAAAAATCACAAGTGTAGGAGCAGCAGTTGCCCAACCCAAGTACGTTAGGCCTAATATTTGACTCCATCATGGCCTGCACTGCACGCACGTTGACGATTTGACATGTAGCTTTTCATTCGGCACAACATTTGAAAGGACACTTTTCTAGTCATCAGCACTTTTACCTTCTAGTGTAAAGATTTCTTCAATAATTATCGACCAGTTCAGAGAATAAGCCTAATGACAGCTTACCCAAGCTAGCAGTAGGATCGTTTTGACTCGGAAAATGCTGTTCGTCCGCCATTGCAAGCTCGACGAACGACGATAGCTTACTTGTTGTCACGCTCTGGTCTTGCACTAAACGATAGCAAAGCTACCAAAATTCCACGATCGTTGTTGTACTTTTCATAAAATCACTGTGAAATAGATGTTTACTTCCGTGCAGCACAGTTTTCGAGTGCTTTAATTTTTGCCAACCGTGTACACCTTTAGTCACTCTTCCCTTCTCGATTTGAATTGCATGCTGTTTACTGTTTAGCGATAATCACTTGATCAGCTACAGCGAATCGCTGATCGCGTTTCGCTGTCGCATCGCGTGGCTGAAGGGCCTCAGGGTCTTTTTATCCAATATGGCTTTAGGCTCGTAGCTTATACTTGCGGCTTTTTTATGTTGGTTTCGTTCCTTTTTTCTGCTTTCGTTCCCTTTTAAATTGCTTTCGTTCCGTTTTGTATTCCTCACAGTATAACACACAACGAAAGCAAAATAAAAGAGAACGAAAGCAAAAAAAAAAGAACGAAACCAACATAAAAAAGCTGCAAAATAATATTTCACATAAGCTGGTAAAATTGGTACTTCTACAGTAAGACTCTGAAAATGGTTGATTTATTTACGTAGGGCTTCGAAGACCTTAAAGTTTAATTTTTGTATGCAAGTGGAACTGGTAATGAAACCGTTTTTGGCAATTTTGCAATGGCTCTTGCATTGGAAAGTTTTTACAAAAAGTAGTTGTAAAATATTTTTTCGGGGAGGAGGGGGAATTTTACGCTTTAGGTAATGTAGGACTTCAACAAAAAAGTTTTGAAGAAAGTACCGTAATTTAGTTTTCCAAGGATTTTTATGGTCCGTAGAACAGTCGGGGTTTTTTTTAAGGTGGTTGCGGTCCTTCTTCCCCCCCCCCCCTTATTTATTCCATTCTTATAATTTATTAACTCCAAAGTACATTAAAATATTGCAGGGTCTTAAAACTGGTACTTTTAAAACCATAATAATACCGATTTATTTATGTATGCTTGGATCAGGGGAGCACGGGCACCCCCTCCCCTGTCAGACTGCCCTCACGACAAAGTGCCCTTTGCTTTACAAAATGTCCAACATTTACTGGAGCGGTGGTGTAAAAGTGCCCCAAAAAAGTTGCAAAAAAGGCTAAAAAGGGGTGTAGAGAGGGGCAGAAAAGGGTAAAATCCCAGAAAAGAGTAAGAACACCAAAAAAAAGTCCCCAGAAAAAAAGTAATCTGTCCCTGCCCTCTCGGAACCTGTGGACGTGTCTCTATGTAGGGCTTTTAAAACCTTAAAGCTTTTATAATTGTTATCTTTTATTATCTTTCAAGTGATAACGATTAAGTGTTTTTTTTGGCAATTTTGCAATGTCTCTTTCATAGTGAAGTGTTTAAATTTTACAGTTAAATAAATACGGATGCAAACCTATTCATGTTGCCTTTTGTACTTAAATGTAAAACTGCCTGAGCAGGGAATTGAACCGACGACCATTGAAACCAAAGGCCGAAGTTCTACCGCTGAGCCATACTGACATGGCCAAAAAGTCATGTCAGTACGGCTCAGCAGGACAACTTTGGCCTTTGGTTTCAAAGGTTGTGGGTTCAATTCTCCCCTCAGGCAGTCTGACATACAATTTAAAAAGGCAACATAGCTAGGTTTGCATCCGTATTTATTTGACCCTCCTTGAACCATTTGACTTTCCGTCTTGGTTAATTACAAGTAGTGGCGTAAAGTATTTTATGGCGGGGGGGGGGTACGACCACTTTATTTTTCCACTTTTTTTTTGCATTACTCAATGTAATGTATGACTTCAACAACAAAAAGTTTTGAAGACAATTTTTGGGTTTTTGGTGCGTTATCCAAGATTCTTATGCCCCCTCGACTGGCTCGTTTTTTTTTTTTTTTCTGAGGGGGGAAGGTATAGTCTGTCTTCTAGTTGTTTGTCGAAGGTTTAAGTACTTAATTACATCATACTGTAATGAGCCAATTTTTTGTCAATCTCAATGTCTCAGTAACATCTGTTCTTGTACGAATGTTAACAACTACCGTGTTTTTAGGATATTTTTGTTCCATTCTGTTACTACTATAGTTGGTTTTGTAACCCAATGATGCATTTTTTGACCATGATTAATCCATTTAAATGGCCAAGGGAATAAGTAAGACTACCATTTTCCTTCAGCAGCTGTTGGATCTAATCTGGACTGCTCTGGACATAATCTCAGGCCCCTACCGAGGTTTGCTCCTCCCCTTCCTTACTAGACTTCTTTCGCATTCAAAAACGTCCGCTAAGTCGAAAGTTTAGTCGGTACAACACTACGCTCATTATTTTGCTTACTCAATGCTCCTAAAATGTGTAACCTTGCTAAAATGAAAATGACTTATCGTCTTAGCACCCTGCCCCCCCCCCCTCCAAAAAAAAAAGATTAAAATTTTGTAAGCAGTCATAGGTATGTTATCTTCTCTATGCTGTTCAGTAAATCTTTGTGTCAAATGCCTAGCGCTGCATGATGTACCTAAATTGTGTGAAATTTGGTGGTTGGTATATGTGATTCATAGGTCTTTTGTAGTATGTAGGAAATTGCAATATGTGTAACCGCAGGATTCTTCATGAGAGCATTGTCTGGTTCGAAAGTACCAAACTTCTTGCAGCACCCCAGTGCACCCCTAAAATTATAAAATTATTAAAAAGCCTTTTGGAGGAGGGTGACGGCTTGACACCAAGCAGGAGCCGAATTTCCCTGCATTTCTTTTAGCAAACAGTGAATAAAATAATACTAATAGCTTAAAAAAAAACGTTTACCCATGCACAAGCAAGATCTTGACAAGTCAGTTAAGATCTTGCATGTGGGGCCAACCATCCAAGATCTTAGAAAGTTTGATAAGATCTTGATTGTTTTAACCAAGATCTTGTCTCCTTGGAAAGATTTTAACAAACTTGGCAAGACCTTGACAAACTTGTTAAGATCTTGACACACTTGGCAAGATTAGGCATGAACTTGGAAGATCTTGGCCAATATGCTGACCTGGGCAGTGTCAATCTTCGTTGCCGTCTTTGACAACACCTCCGTCCCATCAATGAATCCTGTGAGAATATTACATCTGCTGATGCATCCATATCTTCTCTTCGATTCCCAAATCAATAATGGATTTCTAAAGCTCGCTGCAGATATTCTCTTTAATGTTGCACGACTTGTCAACTTCACCGGTGGTCCCCCACTATAATGTCAGTATGCCGGGCCGTCACTATAACGAGTGTTGATAAAAAAAAAAAGAGACCTGTCCATCCATCTTTAATCCACCTGTATTTTGATGGATACACGTTTTAATAATCACGCCAGTTGCAAATTATAAATATTTATCACTGGGAACGGCCGCATTAGCCGAAGTTTTCTATAACGAAATTTTGCTATTTCATCACCTACAACATTCGTTTTTCATGCAGACAATACCATCGACTGTTCTTCTTTGGATGGGTTGCATTCTTGTGGATGTTGTGTCGCCCTACACATCAACTTGTTTACCATTCCCAAAAACACATTTTCGACAAAAGTTTCATGTCATACCAATGGAAGAAATTCCCTGTGACCACTGACCACCTTGGATTAATAAAGAAACATAAATCGCTGGAAATAATATTAAGGAAAATTGAAAATAAGCCAACAGCGAAAATCCTTAATATTATTTCTAGTGTATGATTTTCGCTGTTGGCTTATTTTCAATTTTCCTTAATACCACCTTGGATTCGCACATTCCAAAATGCGAAAATAGAATTCTTCTTAGCTTGTTATTGTAAATAAGCCACGCTCTGCCACCGCTTCGTAGGTTTTATAATCACGCCAGTTGCAAATTATAAATATTTATCACTGGGAAAGCAGTCATCTGTGGTGATATTGTCTATGGCGCGGCCGCATTAGCCAAAGCTTTCTATAACGAAATTCTGCTTTTATATCACCTACGACAATCGTTTTTCATGCAGACAATACCATCGACTGTTCTTCTTGTGATGGGTAGCATTCTTGAGGATGTTGTGCCGCCCTACACATCAACTTGTTTACCATCCCCAAAAACACATTTTCGATAAGTTATATGTCATACCATTTGAAGAAATTCCGTGTGACCGCCTTGAATTCGCACATTCCAAAATCCAAAAATAGATTAGAATTTCCTCTAAGCTTGTTCGTGTAAATAAGCCACGCTCTGCCACCGCTTCGTATGTTTTACTGTCCTAACTTTGGAAATGGTAATCTGCCAGACAGTCTTATTTCTGCGTTGCTTATTTACACACAGCAGATCACATCTCTCTGATGAAGAACCGTTCAGAAGTCAACAAACTTGTCCAACTCAAACACGCACACATCAAGAGACAAGCACTACCAAACACAAGTTCACTAACATGCCACCTAGTGGCAATTTGACAAATTACTACAAACGAAAGTGAAACCTAAACCGTTATATTTCTTGCATCTAGTAATAGATTTTAATCTCGTTACTGCTTTACACAGACACTACGAGAAGATTTAGGAAGGCTAAATGAATTGTTGCGCACAAATGCTTAGTTTTGAATTTTTTGCATGTTGTAGATGGTGCTGATTAGAAAGTTCAAACTGACTTCTGGGTGAAATACGCTATACATGTAGAACCTTGACTATCCAAACTAATTGGGAACTGAAAGGTGTTATAAAAAATATGGACAATCCAAATTACTTGTAAAATAAGAGGAATACTTTTTTCTTTACTCGACTTTGAACTGTGTTCGATAGTAAAGACTCCAGGAACATAAATAAAGCAAAGTCAGTGCTTATTTCGTCTCTAAAAAATTGCAAATTTTTTAACATTTTGTAAAAATGGGAGTTCGGATAAACGTGGTTTTGATAATCGAGGTTCTACTGTAGTTGTGTTTTGGAATTGCCAACAATTTTCATTTTTGAGCGTGCTCCCACCCAATGTACGAAGACAAAAAAAATTGTATCGCTTGCCTTGGCCAACTGAGTGACAGTCAAGGGAAGTATTGACTGGAGGTTCTTGTCTTTCTCAATCTTCATTACATAGTCTGTTTCTGCTTAAACTAGTTTGTACAGTGCATGAATTCTTGCTATCAGAAATGCTTTTATTGCCCAAAATGTAATACAGTTAATATTTCTGCTTTTGCAGGCCTATTATCGTGTAAAGAATTACCTGGCGTCACTTCCTGATCAGGAGCACAACACAAATTTTGACCATATGCGCAAAATCTCTGAAGAAATCTGTCAAAATGGCGGCTTAGTACAGGAACATCCTCTTGGGGTGTAAACGTGCTGCTGTTAAGTCGTGGAATAATAGGGTGCCTTAATGTAGGTCACGTAGCATATTTGGCTTTTGACTCGGAACAGCTTCATAGTGGAGTGAAGGATACAAGGAGTATGAAGTCTTGTGAGCAAGGTGTATTTTGCAGTGCATAGTAGAGGGCTTCGTTCTTAAAACGTAATGTTTGGCGTCAGGTCTAAAAATGCCATTGTTCAGTAATAAATGTTCACCGAGCATATTCTGTAAATGGTGTAATACGATGAAATGTATACAATTGACATTTTCTTCAGCAAGAAAAGTTAGTAAAAGTTACGCTAATTATGTGTAATTAGTTCTTGAGCATCGTGAAGTTGCTGTACATATGTTTTGCATCTGGCTGGCTTAGGTTTCCATTTGTGTAAAACAAAGAAACAATGCAAATTATGTTTTTGAAATTGTACATAATAAAAGCACAGGTTTGAATCTCACGTTTTGGCATGCATAATGACTAAATGGTTTATTACACTTGTTTACGCAAGAAGGGAAACATTAAGTATAATAGATGCCATATTCTGATGGGAGTGGAAACAAGGATAGAAAACTGCTATGTAAAAATCTCTAGAACAGTTTCTTTTATACCATATCCATATATTAACAATATTTCACCTAACTGACCTCTGCTCAAAATTCTGCTCTTGACATGCCGTAGTTTTCAGACCCTTATGATTTGTCACTCAATCTCGTCGGTCTTTACCAGGCCAACCAACAAACTGTCAACATTGTTATTGCAATTACTTTCTTCCCCAAGTTTTTTCGCTTTCTGTCTTGCCCTACGGCAGTGCACGTTGTTTACCTTTTCTGTGGGACTTTACGGTTTGTGTGTTTTGCCGACAATTGGAACTTGGGTGTCGTCCAAAATATCTGTGGGAATGGCCACTTGTCGAAGGGCTATCTATCATCCATCTTGAAGACTCTTTTGGAATTAATAGCATTTTTACGTTAAAAAGTACAGAGAATTTCGGAAACTTTTGTCGTGTCATAGCTCCAGCTTTGAAAGTCGTAATAACAACAACATTTTGGCACAAGATTTTATAAAAAAAAAAACAGGGCAGCACGGAGACATAATACAGACTGAACTTTTTCTTCACATTAAATTAATGTACAGATGTACATCTCAAGCTATAAAAAAAAAAAAAAAATTGAAAACACAAAATATAACGAACGTAATCAGCAGGTAGCACGTAATCTGCTAAGAAGTTGGAGCGTTTGCGTTATTCACACACTCCTTCGGTAGGTTATTCCACTCGGTAACAGTTCTTGGGAAGAATTTGAAGAAGTTTTGAAGAAGTTTTGAAGAAGTATTTGAAAAAGTCGGTAGATGGCTGGCAAACACGAAGTTTAAAAGCATGATCATTTTTACCACAAAAGTATGGCCTAGCCAACCGATCTAACTCGTCAATAATGGTATTCCCATGTACAATTTAGTGAAGAAGAGCAAGCCTAATAATAGTTCTACGCTCAGAAAGATCCTGTAAGCTAGTTTTCCACCGTTGCACTAACACTGGAAAAAGAACTAAAACCGTTCTCCGTGGCTCTTTTGCACGGCCTCTAACCTGTCAATGTGAGAATGATGATAGGGATCCCAAACAGCAGCAGCGTATTCAAGCATAGGCCTGACCATGGTTTTGTATGCAATGAGTTTAATAGATGTAGTGAACCCACTGAGTATCCTACTCAAAAAGCGTAACTGCTTTGCAGCACGACCTGCAATGTTACCTATGTGGGTATCCCAATTTAGGGTGGTATCTAGACAGTGTCGCGCCAAGTTAGGCAAAAATCATCACAACAAACATCACATCAATTCAATTGTCGAGGTTGTAAACCATTGTAGCGCGGCGCCATAGCGTCAGTGTCTTGTATCTTGAAGCGTAGTTGGGCACATTTCAGGTACTTGGGGAAAAATAATAATGCGGTACAAAAGCTTAAATTGTGTTGAAATCAAGTGCATTGACCCACCTGACAAAAATTAACTCTTGTTGGAATGCCAGCTAAGCTGCTTTCAATGCAAAATCTGACCCTAAATAATGTTGAAAATGTGTAGCTAGCTACTAGCTAGTTCTATTCCGCTCATCCCCATGTTAATTTCCGTAGGGTGATTATTCATTGATAACCGAGATAACGGGAAGGCTTCCAGCTGTAAAATTCGACAAATGGCTTCAGTACGATACGAACTGCGTACCTTTTATGGTTTGGAGCCTAGGGGTGTAGCGAGGATGGCGTGGGATGGCGCGTAAGTACAAAAATATTGTTAAACCATTGTTAGTATTGTCGGCATCGTCTCATTGGACTGCCAAAGTTAGGACAATGACAACATGTATACTGACATGCATGCCTAGACACACACTAGTGTACCACGATAAATCTAAACAACGTTGCCAAAGAAATTGTATTCACGTCCAATTCACGAAAAATAAACCAACTCTAAAAACAAAGCAAAATAAACAAAGCCAAAAACAGGTGAAGAGGCCAAGTTGAGTGGTTCAGCCCTTCAACGGAGTGATATCAACACACCAAAACTAACGAAATAAAACAAATTACAACAAAATTAAAACCAAACCAAAAACCTATAAAGAGGTGACCATGAAGAATGGTTCGGCCTATAGGCAAAAGGTAGTAGCAAATTGTTGAAACCAATTTCTTGTTGACGTACCACTGCACATCTGCATGGTAGTGGAGTTGAGTTTAATACACAATTTTGAATTTTATAAAAAGGACTGATATCAAAAACCTAAACTGGTAAAGAGGCCACCAGGTTGAGAGTGGTTCTGCCCTTCAAAGGAGTGATATCAACACACCAAATCGAACTAAATAAATTAAAATTACAACAAAATTAAAACCAAACCAAAAACCTATAAAAAGGTGACCAAGTTGAGAATGGTTCGGCCTATAGGCAAAAGGTAGTAGCAAATTGTGGAAAACCAATTTCTTGTTGACGTGGCACTTTATTACTGGCACTGGTAAAAGGGGCCGCCAAGTTCCGAATGGTTGGGCCCTTCAAAAGAGTGATATCAACACACCAAAACATTCGCCAACTTAATCGCACCGAATAATACTTTGGACGTTAAATGAAAACTTGAACATTGCTACCGAAAGTAGCATTGTTCTAGTTTTCATTTAACATTAAGCGGTGCGATTAACTTGGCGAATGTTTTGGTGTGTTGCTATCACTCCTTTGAAGGGCTGAACCATTTGGAACTTGGCGGCCCCTTTTACCAGTTTTGGTTTTTAATATGATTAAGGGTAACTCCAAGGATTTTCATATCTGTAACTCGAGGCAGGTTTTCACTTTCGACGTAGTACACATATACCTCATAACAAACCTAGACATTAAAATAAAAAACTTGTATAAAGTCATAACACCCGTACATGACCATCTGCACCTATGTTTGAAAGTGGATCCATGGGAGAGACTAAGGATCATCACACCAAGGCTGATAAAATGAGCAAATATTGTCGGGTAAGTCGATAAACTGCAGGTAGTGGTTGGAAAAACAAGTAAATTACGAAAAATCAACTGTGATCGATCGTTGCTTTTTTTTAAAACATACATACAATTTCAGAACAATATACTGTGCCAGTATTATTGCGAATTTTCAACTGACTGAGCCACGTCCGTTTCATCAGGCACCCCCAAGAACCCAAACTTTTGTCAACTTCATTGTTACTGTAGAGGTAACAATTTCTTAATGAAACGGACGTGATTCAGTCTGACGAAAATTCACGTATGTGTTCTGAAATTATGCAATTTGTTTTTATAAAACAATCCATCAAGAACGACGAACTTTCAGAGTAGAAGCTGTTGTGGTATTTTCAATGAAAAATCAACCAGCTTCCCCCTTCATGGTTTCCCAGAGTGACTGTTGAAGTCCATTCTTGCCTATGTGAGTATGTGTATTTAGTTAAGTTAAGTTAAGTTAAGTCAGAAATTTCCTCTTCATGAGGCAGATTGGTCACAATCCAGTCGATTGCTAACTGGCACTAGTCCCAATTCCATTACTTGAAATGATTTATTATTCATCTTTCTGCTTGTTTACGCACTCCGCCTCAGCCACCCCTGGCATTTTCGGGAAGAGAAGGGCCCTGTATAAAGAAGCCAGGCTCCATATTGATTGGTGAGGAGACCCAAACACCAAAAATAAAAAATCTTGGGGTTTTCCTTGAACTCTACATCGTCCCAGAACCTTGCATCAAAACCGCAGCAGCCGACAGGCCTAATCTACTGAAAACGGACACTGTCTCTTCAACCAATGGACCAATTCGACTGCAGTTTTCAATAAACTCAAGTTTATATTTTTCCCTTTAACTCTTGTGAAAACAGAACTGCGAAAGCTGCAGCCATTATTTATAAAAGGTCAAAAACGTCTATGGTAAAAATCTCCGCTACCGGACACCATTTTCTGTCGACCATTAGACAACCACAATCTTGTAAATAAACATTTTTCTTCTGTTTGCCAAACATATCAACCTGATGATTTGGCATTACATTGTCCTCAATGTCTCCGCGGAGGTTTTTTAGTTGCTTGTAGACGCCTGCTCGCATGACCCTCTGCGCATGCGCAGCCCTCTCTATATAAGCGAGAACGTGAATGGTATCGGCATTCATTTTCCTCCAGAGGTTCCTACACGTCACCTCGTCTCCTTCCTTTCGGCCTGGATTTTGGATTTTCCTTTTCGGTCATCTCCGACAATGGAAGCTGCCCTTTCGGTCATCGCTCCCACCTCGGATGCTGTGCTTCTTCCCCTGCTATCCTGACCGCCTGCGACGACCACTGCGCACCCGGCACAGAACGGTACGTGCATGTCGCCAACGACGACGACGACGACTCTCCGCCACTAGACGGCCAACGCACTCTGCCTCCTCCCGACCTTTCGGTCTTGGCAGAAGATTTAAAACATGCTAAAGTGCTTTTCCTGGACGCCAAACTGAAACTCCGTGAAGCCTCATCTCAAGCGGGCCTTTCGGCCATCAATTCCCCGCTCGATTTATCGTCTAAATCATCTTGCAGGGAACATAGCGTCACTTGCAGCGAAGCCCACAACCTCGTCGACTCGGTTTTCCACCGCTACGCCGGCAAAACGCCGATGCCTCCCTCGTCGTGCACCTCGTCTATGCGCCGGGCCAACACAAGAGAGTGGGTCGCGTCTACAACGAGTCATGAAAGCCGTAAACGCCTTTCGCACATCTCCGACCCTGCTGCTAAAAAATGCAAGCATTCCTCCTCCTCCCCCCCCCCCCCTTTTTGGTCAACCCTAAGGCACCAATCCCCGCCGCTTTGCACCAAGCCCAGATGTTTCAAACGCCTGCCGCAAAACACATTCATTTTCCGGACGACAACACTGACGAGCCGACCATCCCCCTGGCATCTCTTCTCAAAACAGTGGAAGACAGTCCCGGACTGTTTCCTATATAAACCAACTGAGTCTGCGGACACCCCAGTGATAAACAGAGGCCCTAAAACCAGCTTTGGTTTCACCTTACGAGACAGACGCAAAACCCCGTAGCCTCTTGGGTCAGTCAACAACTCTTCTCACCTGCCTGCTTCGAAACGGGGCTCTCTCTTGGGCAAGGGTGAACCTTTAATGCTCGACACAGACCCTCCTGCTCCACGGCCTGGCCGTGAGTCAAGCTTCTTTCGGCCATTCGGTGACGGAGCAACCAACCCCAAGAACTTTGACACTTACCGTGAATGTGAATTCCTGTGCAGTGAAGTCAAGTTAGATTTCGGATCGGCCTTCGTCCCCAAAAGAGTTGGAATTCCTTATTTTGTCCTGTTCGACAATGACAAGTGCTAGTGAAGCCTACGTGCCGCTTCACAAGTCGACGTTCTAAACACGGCAGTCAACGCTCTTTGCGAGAAGCTTTCGGTCGATGCAAGCCCCGAAGAAATTCGTAACCTGTCTTCCCTCATTTCCCAGATTTTCCAAAAAGCAAGTTTTGCAACCTACCACTCCCTAAACTGGACCACACTGACGTTATTCAATAACACACTACTTTTAAGGGAAGCTGCCCTTAAATCTGCACACAATCTAAACGAATTCACCAGACGTCGTCTACTCAATCAACCGCTTCACGAGTCGGACACGCTCTTCCACGGATTGATCCCGATGCTTGCGTCTCACCTGGATATCTCACGCAAACATAAGCCTTTCGGTCATCTAAATCAAACAAATACCAGAGCACCCGTCCCTCTCCTGAGAAACCACCGGCTCCCTCAAAACGCTCCACGCAACGACAATTCTTCCAACAAGATGCAGTCCTTTCGGTCTGAACGACAGCCTCGCAATCGCTCCAACCAGCGTTTCAACCAGAAGCGCAGTGCAACTCCCGACCGCCGCAGCCGCTATTCATCACCCGGCGGCCGCAACTCACATCGCGCACAATGACTGTCACTGGCTCTCTCGCTTCCCAGTCGGTGCGAGACTCCGCCATTTTTACCCAGCTTGGAAATCCCTTTCGCACAACCCCTAAGTCCTTGCAATCATAAAGGAAGGCTTTCGGCCTACCTTCCTCTCGAAACCACCGCTTGCAACAAGCCCTCCGTGGAACTTCACGACCCCAGTCTCTCACTCCCTCTCGTCAGAAATTTCACTTCTCCTAACAAAGAAAGCAATCATCAAAAGGCAAAACCCAGAGCCGGGGTTTTCAAACTCCATTTTCACCCGACCAAAAAGACGGGGGGGTCAAAGACTCATTTTCAATATGAAACCCCTAAACAAATACATCGACAATCCCCACTTCAAAATGGAAACACTAGAATCCATCTGCCTTTCCTTCAAGCAAAACGACTGGACAATCTTCATTGACCTGGAAGACGCCTATCTACATGTCTCACTTCACCCATCCTCAACGAAATTCTTCCGCTTCATTTACGACGACCAAGTTTACAAATTCCGTTGTCATCCTTTCGGTTTAAACGCAGCTCCAAGAATTTTCACCATGATTCTAAAACCAATCCTAGCTCACCTTCACCAACAGTAAATCAAAGCAAGCTCATACCTCGACGACTGGGTCCTACACAACCAGGACCCTCACCGCCTTACTAGAGTCCGGCCACTGAAAGAATGACTCGGCGTTCGTCGAATATCGCGCTTTTTTGCCAGTAGGATAGGTGCACCTTGCCAACAGCGAGTTCAATCGACCCCAGATATGGCGTCGAATTTGACTCCGTTAGCGAAGCGCGGTAAAACTTAACACAGTCAAGCTCTGGAGATGTTTAAAACGTCGTCTAGTAGTTCGAATCCAGGGTGAGTGAATTTGGAGAGTATAGAACTAACACGCAATCCAGAAAGTGTGCAGTGGCTGCTACTGGAGTGTTGTAACGTTTTGCTAAATTGCTACACGTCTCATGCAAGGCGCGTTAAGCCTATAGCTTTTCCGGGTAAGTGATGTAGAGACGCCGGGAAAAAAAAAGGCCGCTTCTATCACCCATTTCGCAGCTCATTTTTTCGACACGTCAATAAGACGTATTATTGTAGACATGCGTACAAATAAACAACTCCCTATTCTTAAAGTGTCGGCAGAGCAAAGGAATGCTTGGGGTTTGCTGGAAAAAGGATAGCCGTCTTGTTAGAAGTCTTGGTAAATAAAAATAAAAATCCACTGTGCTCTTCTTTGTGTTATTTCCCAGCTGCTGATTACTCTGTACTGTATTACAAACTAAATTGACAAATTGCCATGAGGAATGGTGGGGGGGGGGGGGAGAAGCGCACCTAGTTTTCCATATTTTTACGGTAGTCATCGGCGCTATACAGCAATTAAAGTAAGGGGCGGTGATAAAGAAAACGCGGGATAACGATGCACCGATTCCTTGTTTCGTGCTACGATTTGAAATGTTTGTCAACAGAGCAAATCATTGAAAGAAGATATACGTGCAACACTACAGAGTTAACGTCTGGATACAAGAAATCACACGAAATGATCGGGAGTGGACAAAACAGACGTTGATTTACAGCTCCACTTTGTTGTGCGTATGTAAACAAACGAGAGGTCAACGAGAGAGTTTGACAATTAACACTGTCAATGTATTTGTTTTCCCCGTTTATCTAGGATTTGCACACGTTTCAAGGTAACACGTGTAAATTTATTGTAAACTATTTTCAACTCGCCAGGCTTTTGTTATCGAAAGTAATAGAACACTGCCGAAATCACGAGACGGCTACGGCCGATTTAACAGTTGCCGTACGCAGTCCAACAGTTTTTCGTTGCTTATTTTAGACATGTGGAGCTCGTCTTATTCTTCATTTGTCTTATTTTACTTTAATTATTTAAAGTAAAATTTAAATTTTACTTATTTAATAAAAAAAAATTAAAGGGATTTAATTTAATATTTCACTATTATTTTATTTGTTTGGATTTTGGGCAGCTGAATTTGGATGGCTTGCCTGCGTAACTTTTTGTTGCCTGGCAACCATAGGGGAGGATGAATGCTGCTTTAAGCGAGAACGACGTTTATATTTTCAGTAACGAACCTTGTTTTTAAGTGTATATCGTTTTTAAAAGTACTTCTAGTGGAACAAAAATTTTCTCACTTCACTATGTTATGAGAGGAACCACAAATTATCTTTCTTTACTGCTAAAATTATTTTATGTGTTGACGTAGCCATAACAACGTCTCAAAACGATCATTCCAATTGAATTCATTGCTAATGCACGGACTATCTCGTTCCGATCGTGTACGTAGCGCTGCCAAACCATGGAAGAATCCTTGGTAACAGGTAATGAATGGCCAAGAGTGCACCTTGCATGCACCTAAAACAAGCAACGAGGTCACGACTTAAACAATCGATGATAACACCAAGTCATTCTCTTAGTGGCCCTACTATAAAGACAGAGACACAACAATCAATCTCCTAAACCGACTAGGCTTCGGCGAGATACTTCCCAAATCACGCCTCACCCCACAACAGGAATTCACGTTCCTAGGCGCCTCATTCAATCTATAATCAGCGCAAATCTCTCCATCACTCGACAGAATAGAAGATCTTCTGCGACACATTCGTCAATTTCAAAATCAACGAACCTTTTGCCTTCAGGAACTAAACTCCCTCATCGGGAAGATGGACTCATTAGCAACGCTCGTCCCTTACGGTCGATGGATGGTAAGAACATTTCACCACCACCGGATCGACAACTGGTCGAATCCGCATCTAAATCCGGACCACCAGTTTCCTTTCCACGAAGAGTTTCCTCACAACAGCCTCCTTTGGTGGACAGACGTCACGAACCTCACCAAAACAGTTCCACTCCACGAACCTCCCCCAAACCACATCATCTTTACAGACGCCTTAAACTATGGCTGGGGAGCCCACTTAAGCAGCCTGGAAACATCAGGCATTTGGCAAGAAGACAAACTTCACCACATCAACTACCTCGAACTCCGAGCGATCCTTCTCGCTCTACAACATTTCCTCCCGATCATCAAAAACCAAGTAGTCCAAGTACAAGCCAACAACACCACGGCCCTAGCTTACATAAAGAAAGAAGGTGGAACCAAGTCCAGACTGCTTCACAATCTAACCTCCGATATTCTCAACCTCTGCAACTCCAACAACACCACCCTGCTTCCTCTCCACATCCCAGGGAACAGGAACGTCATAGCAGACTCACTTTCTCGCCGAACACCTCCAATGGAAGAATGGTGCTTCAAGCAATCCATCTGCGAGTATCTCTTCATAACATGCGGCACCCCAATGATCGACTTGTTCGCCACGAGGCACAATACTAGACTTCCCCGTTACATCAGCCCGATCCCGGACGACCAAGCACTGGCAGTCGACGCCCTGACGTATCCATGGCACAACCTTTACGCATATCTGTTCCCACCATTCAAACTTCTTCCCCAAGTACTTCAAAAAGCCCAAGAAAGCCAAAGCCTCTTCCTTCTAATAGCCCCACTATGGCCATCGGCACCATGGTTCCCACACCTACTGTCCCTACTAGTAGACACTCCAAAAACCGTACCTCTTCTTCCAGATCTTTGTCTCAACAAGTGGAATCAAAACTTCACCCAAACCTCCCCAGCCTAAACCTTCACGCATGGCTACTATCATCAAACTCCTCAAAAAGGCTAGAATTCATCGAGACGATGCCTCCCGCATCGCCTCAAAAGCCACCAGGTAAGCAACAAACAGAATCTATGACAGCTAGGGGTGTGCGATATTAATATTTTGGGTTCGATTCGAATTCGATCGATATTGGGAAAGAAAACCTCGATTTCGATTATTAGTCGATTTCGAAATTCAATTTTTTTCTTTTTCGATTAATTTTGATTTTCAACTTGTATCTTTATGGGCTAGCCTTTGAAAAAATTATCAAGTTTCAATTACTTCAATACGTGTGAAGTTGAAGATAAACTTCGAAATGTATATTCTTTTATTAGGCAAAACTACATTTTTGGATTGATACAAATTAAGCAAACAAACTCTCCTCAACCCCCCCCCCCCCACCAAGAAGTTTCACTTTCTTGATATTTCTTGAGGTACCAACGAGTGTTCTTCTCGTTTATTACAGTAAACAATTTTTATTAGTAAAACATACGTACATTTAAGTTTAATGTTGTATGTATAGCCTATCACTTTTTTGAGCAGCACCTTCCTTAGGTTGTATTTAGTCAAATTAACTTCATACATTGTGCAAGTTTAGCAAATTATTGGGGTCTAAAACGAAATCTTACTGTTGTAATTTTATGACATTTTTTAGGGCAATGCCTACAGTATTTCAGCAATGGTCAACATGTACCACACGTAGTTGCTACATAAAATGCAGCAAAAGCATAACACAGTGAAACAGTCTTCTGTATTTGTTTCTTGTAAGGGAGGAATGGAAACTCTACTTTCATCCATCAGACAGATCATCTCAAATAGCGTTGCAGTCAGTTAGGCTTAACAAACGAAATTACAAACTCAATTTTGGAAAGTGGAAACTCATTAGAACGAACAGCTACTGTAGTAAACCACCACTGCAAAAGTTTTGCAAGGATTGCTCCCACAGCCTAATCTTTGCAGTTTCCTATTATTTTCTAGGTTAGGTTTCTAGTTTCTTACCATACTATTGTAAATAAATGGAAATATAGTTTTTATTTTTTTTAAATCAACATTAATGGGCGACAAATATGAATAATGTGGCTAGCTTTGAGGAAATGAAAATACTGCCTTGTCTACCTTACCTTTCGTTTATGTTTCCTTTAATTTTTTTTATAGTTAATACCATACTAATGCAATACATGTAAGAAAATTCCATCTTTAATTAAAAAATTTTAACATTAAATGAATCAAAATTAATTCTGTAATCTTTATAAACATTGTAGCAGTTGATTGCAAGATGTTCGTTGCTAACTCCAGCAGCCATATTGCTTGTGAGAGGCCACTTCCGGTTTAGCTTTGGTGAACCAGATCACCCAGATTAGGTTTTTGAATACTACCGGAAGTAAACAATAGTGATCACGGTAGAGTTGAAAGCATGTAAACATTGGAATGTGGAAGCCGCAAAACGTTTTCCAGCATTAAATCATTAAAGTTAACATCTGTATTTGCAATTTAGGTATGTTTTAGGTTTCCAACCACCAAAAATGGTTGGTTATAAACGTTTTTCTGTTCATTCTGGACATTTTTTTTAAACTACAGCCACTGACATGCTCAAGTTATTCTTTATATTTTGTTTAAAACTGTCTATCATTGGTTTTTTTTTTTACGTTTTTGACTAAAGTTAATGTTTTATTTGATACTAATTTTTATTTTAAACTTAATTTAAGTGTATTTTATTGAAAAAAATTCACAAAATCGAAAATAATTCGAAAATCGAATTTTTCGATTTTGATTTGGACGGATTCGATTCGATTTCGACAACGTAATAAAATCGAAATCGAATCGAAAGTTTCGATTTTCGCACAGTCCTAATGACAGCCACTGGTCCAAATAGTTTCATTGGTGTTTCGCAAGGGAAATCAATCCAATCAACTCCACTCTACCAGAACTTCTGAGATTCTTTACCGTCCTTTTTGACATCGACAAGCTCAAAGGCTCAACAATCCTTGTCTATCGCTCAGCCCTTAACTCAGTATTCAAAGCAACAGATAAGACCAACCTTCTAGATGACTACCGAATTTCGGCCCTCCCTCGTTCCTTCGAAAATGACAGACCAACAACGAGAAGACAAGTTGCAGACTTCGGACCTTTCAATCGTCCTCCAATCCCTAATGGAGGCCCCCTACGAACCAATGCAGGACAGCTCCCTTCACCTCCTAACCAGGAAAACTGTCTTCCTCGTGACACTGGCAGCCAGTGCCCGCTGCTCTGAAATTCAAGACCTGTCAGCAGACCCGACCTACTGCATCTTTGGTCCAAATTTTTCCTCAGTAACCCTTCACCCAAGAATAGGATTTCGGGCCAAAACGTAAAAGCCATCTGAACCAACAAAACCCATAACCTTTCCAGCACTCACGAACATGACAGGGAATGAGCCCCATTCGAACACTCCGTTTCTACCTCGCAAGAACTCAACACGAAGACATCCGCAGAGGCAGAAATCAACTGTTTCTACCTGTTGACCTTCAAACAGGAGAAACTTCAGCCGTCATGATTTAGCGCTGGATCAAGAAAACGGTCGACATTGCATACGACAAAGCCAACTTAAGCAGGGAGAAAGCTACAGCACACGAGGTTAGAGCAATCTCCACTTCATGGGCACATCACAACGCCACCTCAATAGAAAAAATCCTACAAGCCGCATCCTGGCGACATTCAACGACATTCACCTCGCACTACCTGAGAAACATGTCAAGAGAAGAAAAGGGACTACACCGGCTGGGACTAATCGTCGCAGCCAGAACTGTGGTCAAACCCCCGTAAGCACAATCAGAATGAAGCAGAAGCAAGCCGTCCGAAGATGGAAGCAAGACCTCTCATAAACAACGGTCCTTTTCAGGGCCACCAAACCCTACGAAAGAGATCCGTATTCCTGTTTCATCACCCTGTTCTGAATAAAGTGCAAATTTTTACTAAATAAAAATTTTGGGGGAAGCCTGCTTGCAACCCAGGGCTTCCCGTCAGATCGGTACCTGTCACCACGTTTGAAGAGGTCTGCTGATAATGCTAAATTATCAGGTTAATATGTTTGGCAAACAAAGAAAGAACATTTTGCGGGCCCCCAGCCAGGCCGGTTAAAAATGTTTTTTTTTTGCCTAAAACATACTTGACCTAAGCTCGCCCTACCTACCCTCTCGAGTCACCGCCTGACAGATTGAGAGGAAAATAAATGCCGAGACCATTCACGTTCTCGCTTGTATAGAGGGTCATCCAAGCAGGCGTCTACAAGCAACTAAAAAACCTCCAGGGAGACATTAATTGAGGACAATGTAATTCTAAATTATCATGTTAAGTATGTTTTAGGCCAAAAAAAAAACATTTTTAGCCGGCCTGGCTGGGAGCCGGCAAAATGTTCTTTCTTTATTGCCAAAACATATTAACCTGATAATTTTAGCATTACATTCCTCGAATGTAATGTTTCCCTGGAGGTTTCTTCCGGTGCGCGGACGCCTGCTTGCATATCCCACTGCGCATGCACTGTGCAGTCCTCCTTTATAAAAGTGAGAGCGTGGACGCTTTCGGCATTCATTTTCCTCCAGAGGTGTCTACACGCCACCTCGCCCTGCCTTTCGTACGGATTTTAGATTGAACCCAAAGTTGGCCGCCACTCCCGAAGCTCCCGCTTCAATGGCTGCTCTCTTCTCGCTTACTTCCTTCGCCCTTGACGACCGATGGGTTCCATCTTTCGGTCGTTCCCTGACAGGGCAACCTTTCCTTCGTTGGTACTGAACACAACGTGGCTCCTTTCCTGTGATCTCCAGAGACCGATCCACCCTCCGAATTGGCTAACACCTTTCGGTCGTTCTTTGGCAAGGCAATCCACCCTTTGTTGGAGCTGAAAACACTTTGGCTCCCTTCCCGTGATCTCCTGGGACCGATCCACCCTCCGAATTGGCTTACGCCTTTCGGTCGTTCCTTGGCAACGCAATCCACCCTTCATTGGAACTGAAAACACTGTGGCTCCCTTCCCGTGGTTTCCCGGGACCGAACCACCTTCCAAATTGGCTTGCGCCTTTCGGTCATTCCTTGACGAGGCAACCCCCACCTCCTGCTGCTTGTCTCGATCGTAGCTGACCCCACGTGTCAAATGAAGATCAAGACAACGGTTGCTGTCCACTGCTGCCTCGTCTCATTCGTGGCCAGAACCCACGTTTGAGTAATCCAAGACGGAAGCCGTTTGCACCTCTTCCTGCTTGTCTCGACCGTGGCTGACCCCACGTCTCGAGCGAGAATCAAGACATCAGTTACTGCCCACACTGATGCTCGTCTCATTTGTGGCTTAAAAACCACGATTTGAGTGAAAAATCAAGTTGAAAGCCATCTACTCATGTCATTCGTGGCCAGAACCACGGCTGCTGGGGGGGGGGGGAATGAGCCTTAATGGCGCGTCGACAGCTTGATCATTAGCGCCAACCTCAGTCACAGTGCAGTGGTCCGGGTTTCCACTGCACCACACATTACAGAGATACGAAAATCAAGTCTTAAGTTGCCGTCCACACTGTTGCCCGCCTCATTCGTGATTAAACTCAAGTTCTGAGGTAAATATCACGCCAGAAGCCATCGACATCGCTTGCTGCTTGTCTCGCCCATGACGACCCCACGTCTCGAGTGGAAATCAAGACAACAGTTGCTGCTCACACTGGGTACTCGTGTCATTCGTGGCTAAACCCACGTTTTGAGGGAAGATCCAAATCAGGAACGGGAACAAGCGGCTACAGCGACTACTTAGTCGCACCTGGTCTTCTGTACAATTCTGCCACTACCAACAGTGAAGCACACTTCTCCAACACGCCTTGCACCATGCTGGATTCGTGCCTCGTGTAAAACACAACAATAGCCGTCCATACTGATGTTCGTCTCACCCAAAACAAATCGTCCTTTTTCACTGCGAAAAATTCAACACCCATAAACTTAACATAACAGCCTCAAGGAAGCTGCTGGCTGGCCGGCTCAGTGATCCAACCACACATGCACATGCACGGTACTCCCTATGCGAATGACGACTATGTGAGCCTGCCATCTCTTGGTCTCAAGCTGCGGCCGGACGACCACTCATCTCTGCTGGTTCTTTTCCTTCTTCCGATATGCTCGTGGGGTCCCTTCCCAGGACCGCACCACCTTCCATTAGTCCAGGCTGGTGTTTCACCCCTGCCTTTCAGTTGGAATCATGGCCTCCCATCAAGTTCATCATCAGGACAGAACACACCACCTTCGGCCGGATCCACCTACGTTCGGCTCCTTGGGCCCTCCATCCTTTGGCGGACAATGCCTTCAGTAACACACCCCATCACTACACGACACACAGGGAATGCTTTGGCTCCTTTTGCCCTTCGGCCGCCCTACGTCCATTACCATGGACTCCCTTCAGCTGACGGTGTACGTCACCTGTCTTGCTCCCACCGTGTCATGATCTCACGTCCCACACAACGCCTCTCGGCAACCTCCGTCTCGGCCAAGCCCCTTCCTGTGGTTTCCCTGAACCGACCCACCTTCCGAATTGGCCTGTGCCTTTCGGGTTGTTACTTGACAAGGCAACTCACCCTTCGTTTGAACTGAAAACACCGTGGCTCCATTCCCGTGGTTTCCCGGGACCGACTACCTTCCGAATTGGCCTGCACCTTTCGGTTGTTACTTGACAAGGCAACTCTCCCTTCGTTGGAACTGAAAACGCCGTGGCTCCCTTCCCGTGGTTTCCCAGGTCCGTCCCTCCTTCCGATTTGGCCTTCGCCTTTCGGTCTTTCCTTTACAAAGCATCTCACCTTTTACGAGAACAAAAAACACCATAGCTCCCTTCCCGAGGATTCCCAGGACCATCCCACCTTCCGAACTGGCTTACACCTTTCGGTCGTTCCCTGATAAGATAACTCACCCTTCGCTGGAACTGAAAACACCATGGCTCCCTTCCCGCAGATTTCCGGGACCGACTCACCTTTCGGATTGGCTTACGCCTTTCGGTCGCCCCTTGACAAGTCAACTCACCCTTCGCTGGGACCGAAAACACCGTGGCTCCCTTCCCGTAAATTCCTGGGACGATTCCACCCTCCGATTTGGCTTACACCTTTTGGTCGTTCCTTGGTAATGTATATCATCAGTCACTCACACCCATCCCTTTGCCAGGTCAGCGCCCATCATCATGTCACATTCCGACTCTGCAAATCCCACCTTTAACTTCAACTCCGCCCTGCTCATCGTAGACTCCGGTGCTTTCCCTTCGGTGTCTCCCTTCGGTATCTTTCCACCGGTGGTTTCCCTTCGGTGTCAGACTTTCACTTCACACGCCTGTGGATTCCATAAGAGGGATGCCCCCCCCCCCCCCCAGAAGAGACACACAATCTTTTGCCCCTTATCTCACAGCACTTCCAGAAACTAAGCCTGACATCTTACCATTCTATAAATCTGGGCAACCAGAGCCCTTCTTGACACACCCTCCTCCTTCGAGAGTTAGCCCTTTCATCCGGCAACAACCTTAACGTCTCCGCTCGGCACTAACTCCACAACCAACAACTTCATGAGTCTGACACCCCTTCCGTGGTCTCATCCCGACTCTTGGCCCACACTTGGACATCTCAAGGAAACTAAAACCACAGAAAACAAAACCCTTTGTCCAACCGCCCCTTTCAGAAGAACACACAATTCAATTCCCGCCCTTCACCGGTCAACCGGAACAAGGCCGCATCTACACCGCTCTATGTCCGTACGAATGAAAATGCGTCCTTTCAGCTAGAAACCAAAATCCCTTTCGGTCCGACCCATCTCGCTCCCGCTCCGGCCAAAGGAACCAGCAGAAGCTAGCCGCAACTCCCGACCACCGAAGCCATCACTCCTCGCCAGGGGGCAGAAACTCCTTTCGCAAAAATCAACAATGACGCCTCCTGCCTTTTCTGACCTCCGGTCGGCACAAGACTCCGCCACTTCTTCCCGGCCTGGCAAGAACTGACCCACAACACGGACGTCCTTCCGGCCATCATACTACTTGACTTTCAGCCGACACTCCTAGCTCCACCACCGCTTAAACCTCCCCTCCGTGAAAGTTTTCTCCACCAATCACAAATCCCTTTCGTTCGAAATCTCGGAACCCCTTCACAGCCAACACCATGGTCCCATCCCAGATGCCTCCCGGGATCACTACACAAAACTAGCCTATCCGGCAATCCACCCGTCAAATCTGTAACTCCTGTTATCCAGGCCCATCAACCCACAGGTTGTTTCCGGCCGAGCTCATCCATTCACGCCTTCCTTTCGTAGTCAATACACCACGGCTCCCTTTCGCCCCACGAAGTCAGTCTCCTTCGGCGACCATCCCTTCGGCCGACGGTACCCTTCACGCATTCAACTCCTCCGGCCATTTGGCTCCGAAGAAAGCCCAATGCCTCGACTTACACCAACACAAGTTTTCTTCCTAAGTCCCCAAAACTTCTTCATGAAATATTCTCAGCGATTAACCAGATCGACATAACACAAACTCAACATAAAACTGGCGAGAGGAAAGGAACCAACTTCGTCTCCTCACTGACTCGCATCCTGACGAAATCTCCGCAACAATGGGACAACATAGGAGTTGAATGACCAACACAGTAACTCATTACAATCAAGGCAACCTCCAAATCGTTTACCCACGACAAAGCCTTCCAACCGTAGTGATCCTCACACCATCATCTTGAGGGAACCCATCGACCTCCATCTCACACAACCTGAGAATGTCGAGAAAGAAAACAGACTGCATCGGCTAGAACCCATCATTGCAACCTGTACTGTAGTCAATCCCCCTTAAGCACTCAGAACGAAGCAGAAGCAAGCCAACCACGCTGGAAGATAGCTGTTCATGAATGACGGAACCAAGCCAACCGGAGAAGAGGGCAAGAGACAAACTTCGAGGGTCATAACCTGTTCTGAACAAAGTGCGAAGTTTTCAACAACTTTTTGAGGGACAGCCTGCTTGCATCCCGGGGCGCCCGTCAAGGCGGAGCCTGCCACCAATTTCGACGAGGTCAAACTGATAATGCTAAAATTATCAGGTTAATATGTTTTGGCAATAAAGAAAGAACATTTTGCCGGCCTCCAGTCAGGCCGGCTAAAAATGGTTTCTTTTTGCCTAAAACATACTTAACTTAACTCCCGCCCTATCTCCCCTCTCGAGTCACCGCCTGATATATTGAGAGTAAAATGAATGCCGAAAACGTCCATGTTCTCGCTTTTGTAAGGGAGGACTGCGCCGCACATGCGCAGTGGGATATGCAAGCAGGCGTCCGCACACCGGAAGAAACCTCCAGGGGATCATCACGTTCGAGGAATGTAATGCTAAAGTTATCAGTTTAAGTATGTTTTAGGCAAAAAGAAACCATTTTTAGCGGGCCTGGCTGGGGGCCGGCAAAATGTTATTTTTATGAAGCATAAAGCCGCCCGGCTTAGTTTGTTCTAGGGGGAGTTCTTCCCCACATATATGTTGATGCCTGTTCCAATTTTGGTGTTTTGATTAATCTTTGCTGTGTATTAAATTGCGCAAATTCAGGGTATAGCCGAATTTCCACCCCACCGGACGGTTTCTAAAGTAGCTTCTTATTTAAAATAAATGCGTTCTAGCATTAGCTGGTTGTATGTAAACCTATAATCATAACTATTCATGCATATTTAGTTCGACCTGTTTCTTAAAATTTAGCTACCTTGGCCTGACTTATGAACAAAAAAACGATGTTCCTAAATTTTTATATTTATTTACGCATTTTGACCTCCACTCCAACCATTCAGAGACTTTCTACGATTAAAATGGCTTTCTTCCTTCAATAGTAGTAATGCATAACATCGCTGGTTATCAGGGCTTTAATTCAAGACCGTCCTTCTATTAATCCAATTGAAAACTAAAAAACGTTACGGTCATTTATCTTTCGCGGGCCAAATTTTTTCTTCTAATCCTAGTGGGTTCCAGTGGTGCCCATCCACCCTCCTCCCCCCAGGTGTAGTGAGGAGTGACCTTGCCCCAGTACCAAACACTGGTTATGTTGTGTTTTTGCAAATTAAGAGTAACAGTATTTCCACACCCTTTCCCAAAGTTACAAGTACTGCTCACTAAACCCCCATCCCCAGGCATCATTGTTGGAAACAGAAACTGGGTTCACTTGGCAATTTATCGATGTTGAGATTTAAAAGTTGAAACTGCAGTGCGAAGTAATGCATGCGGATGCTCATCAGCCATTCCTGAATAAAGTTGAGATCTTCCTAGTTTCGAAAAAGTAACCTTCACTCCACTCAGAGGAAAGGAAAATATACGTTCAAAAAGATAAACAACTGAAAAATCGATATAGTGAAAACAAAGTGCGGGCTGGACAAAAGCGTTTCACGGGCCGCTTCTGGGCCCCGGGCCGTAGTTTGGAGACCCCTGCTCTAAGGCAACCTGGCTCGCTTGCCGCCAAAACGTGCAGTCATCGCAGACGTCCGCGCTTTTGCAGTCCATAAATACTCGGTCCCAGGAGACGATCCTTAGCATAGCTCACGACAAAGCCAACAGTCACTATCGTCGGTTGGGGAGATGGAGAGGTCTCTTTGCCGCATGTTGCCAGGCCGGGCAAAGGTAGTAGTTTTTCTTCAAAGTAGGATAGTTTAAACTTAAACGTATTTTTTTAGGCTCTCAATTCTAAACTAAATAGGAACTTTAACTTTGAATTTGACACTTGTCTTTGAAAATTATGGGGACATAGGTTTTCGGCCTTTTGGAATCTAGTCTCCCCATAAACTGAAGGATTTAAGGTCCCCTTCCTAAAAACCGGGTTTAAGTTTATTTTAAATGGATTTTTAATCTAAACCTTACTTCACTGAAGTTTTATTGCAGTCGTTACTGAAACTTGTCCTTCTATGGTGGAATCCTAACGTTACTTGAAACTTGGAAAGTGATTTGAATTTGACTATTTTATTATCAGTGGACGCTGTAATAATCTACAGTTCTGGATTGAACAACCCTAATTTCTATTCGAAATTATCTTACTGTAAACAACAAGTGTTTGCTTTGAACGAAAACCGAATTCATGTAATTTCTCGATATTTTTATTTTAAAAATACGAACTTTAAAAGTGTAAACTTGCTTTTAATTTGAAACCAATGTAACTGTTTATTTTTGCATAATGTTAAAAAAACCAAGAGTTTTTTTTTTTTATTTAACCTGAGTTTCCCGATTATTAGCTCGAGTTAAGATAAACTATTTTAGACTCCAGAAGCTAGTAAATAAGCCCCACCATGGTGGCAGTGAAAACCAATATTTAATTTACTTTAAACCCTATTAGCCTAGGCTTCTGACTCTCTATTCCTCAAACGGCTATAGAAAGAGCTATATTAGTTGAAAAAAGTCTAACATCGCAACTAAAAGTATTTTAAACCTTCGCAACTGTGTAACAGATGTCAGTAGTTGTTACAAGCACCTCCCGTCGTAGCATCCACCGCTACACCTGTGATGTCTCGTGCTCATGTCGATTGTGGCATGTAAAAAACCTAGGAATTTCCGATGGGATTTACCTAACAAAATTGTCCCTCTCCTTCTGGCACCATGGCTAAGGCTGGGTGCACATCAAATGCTAAAGCTTGTTAACAGAATTGTTTTTTCCACTAAAATGAATTCTTTGTGCAACGTGACTGACTTCTTCCTCACTGCTTGATGACGTATAGAACAGTGTCTCTGAAACATCGCAATTTTAGTGTGCAATTAACCCTTTCAGGCCAATGCCTTTTTTATCGTTCCCTGCGAAAACTACCACCAAAACATGGCCGCCGTTAACATGCATCATGCCTCAGTAAAATAAATCTTAGTAAAATAACTAAGCGTCTACAGGTATACAAAATTGCTGACGTGGTAATTATGTTGTAAATTATTATACAAAAATATACTTGAGACCATCACATTAAGTTTTCATAACTAAAAAAAAATGTTGAAGTTTGACTCTGTAAATGCGCTTTTTGCAGTACCCGGAAGACGTTGAAATAACATCCATTGGTATGCTTCCATTACAGCATCGTTTATTGCCTATACCCTTTTTTGATGTTTTCAATACTGTACAAGTAGTTTAAAGTTGTTTTATTTCCTCAATACTCACGATCGTTGAAGGCAACCCGTCTTCGGCTGCCATCGCGACTCCTAGTCATTCGCAAGAGACATGCGCCGCATACTATAGCAAATGGCTGTGACCTTGACTCGCTTTGCGTGGCATTTGAGACTGGGCCCCAACGCTGTGAGTGGTTACAAGCCACAAATGAACCAATCATAGCTCGCGATACTGAAGGAGTTTGAAAATGGCCGTTGAAATGGAGCAGTTTATTAGGTAGGCTATAAAGGCAAGTGAGATAGAAGGTTACGTAACACCGTAAAGAACACCAACACAAGGGAACAAAAGCCGAAGTAAACGTCATATAAGCGGCCCTCCAGTGACGATTGGAAAGTGTATGTTTATATGCACGTGTTAAATACTGCCAATGGACGTTTCCTTTTGGCTGTGTGGTTTCAAGAGTCATGGGTTCGATTCCCCGCTCAGGCAGTCTGACATAGAAGTCTAGAAGGCAACGTAAATAGGTTTGCATCTGTATTTAACTCTTGTTGAGCCTTTGGCTTTCCGTCTCCAATTATGCAAAAAACACTTTAAAATAGCGGGCCTGAGGGTGCCTCTTACGAAGGGTTTGGCGGGGCTAAGCGTCTCCCACCCAAGAGGTCAGTCTAGAGAGGGTCAGGCTGGGTGAAACTGCGCAGCTGCCTGTAGCCAGTGCCCAGGAGTAGTGAAGTTAAGTGGGGACTTGGGGGCCGGACTGGGGTTATGCAATTGCACGCCAGGTTCAAGACCACGGAGCCCAAACGAGGAAGAAAACTGAAAGGCTGGTGGTGGAGGGAGTGAACCGAGGGCAGTACCAGGTCCAGCACAAAATCACACGCAAAAAAAAAACACTGAGAAAAATGAAATCTTATAACAATTATAAACCTCCCCAGCAGAAGAAAATTCCTGCAACAACACAAACGGTGGAGAAAAATTAAAAAATCTAAAGGCAAAATAAAAATACGCAAGTAAGAATGCATAAGCAGACTGCTCGCAGCACCACAGTTAGGTCCGAAGCATTTGAGCTATATGGAAACCACAAACCACTCGGTGGCTCATCTTACAAGCCACGAGGAAGTACTAGATCGCACTGATATAATTGGCCTATGCTGCGTTACTGGGGGTGGCCCACCACGGCAACACCAGACTTACAGGCAAGCTGCACACAAAGAAGCACTTCAGTGCTACCGCAGAAGCACAAACGAAGGTGAGCAGGGCTGTGCGCACAGGAAACTCTCCATTCCAGGGACCCAAAAGAACATAAACACAAAAACAAAATAATAAGAAAAACGGCACGAAACAAGGCACAACACCATTATCTTGACAGATCCAAAGGCAAAACTTGACTGGGCCAATTTGAATGTATGCCGGACTGCAGGGTAGAAGCTGGCGTGTGTATGTAACGCATATAACAGTTTGAGGTCCACCTCCCGAGTGTCTGGATTATGATCGGCAATCTGGGCGCCAGTTGCAGTGGTTCCTGCCCCTATCCGAAACGAATGCCCATTGTAAAGTGCACTCTTTAGGCCTATTCGAGTGAAATCCGTTTCAGTTTCCCAACGAACAAGATTCATAGCATAGGCATAGCATGGCAAGTATCGTCCAAGAAGAAAGGATATGACTGGGATGCTCCTAAACATAGGCGAAGTGTGTGAAAGACAGCAAGTGCCTTGGCCGGGCAAATGTCAGCACCTGTACAAAAAATCTGAATATTTACACCTCTATTAAAAGGGCCAGTTTTTGAAGCACAAAACAGAACAGTGGCGCATCGAGGTTTATTTGACACATCGAGGTTTATTTCGACGTTGGAGAAAGAGACAAAATTTTGAATTTTAGGCTTACGTGACAGTAAATTCGCCACAGTGCAGGAAACCAAAAAAGGCTGTCGGGCAAGCTGTTTCGAGCAAAAGATCAACGTATGGTGAAAATATGCCGCGACGCAAGAGTGCCACCAAGCGACGTAAGTGTGCTGTAATAGTAATCGGGGTTGAGACGGCGGCGTAACAGTACGTTTTATGGCCCGCATCACCGAAGCAAGACCAGGGTAAGGCACCCCAGTTCCGTCGCACTATCCCACTCTAATAAAACTGAAGTGCATCCCACAAAGATGCAATTAATAGTTCCGTGCCACAGCCCTCACACCTGATGGCAGAAAGCGACGAAAAGAACCAACAATTGTTCAGAAACTGGGAAAAGCCATGACGATCCCCATGGACTGTGCAATGCTAAAAAGAAGCAGTACAGCTGAAATTCTGTGGTATAGGCATTTCTCGTACTTGGAGATAAAGATCCTAGAAATAACTCGTCGACTGCAGGGCCGAAGCGACTGGGGTGGGGGGGGGGGGGCCCCCCCCCCCCCCCCCTCCAACCATCCAAGAAACACATACAGTTGGCGAATTCGAGTTGGCAAAATCGGACAAATTTTCACTGCAAATTCCAGTTTCCACGAGTACTGGTTAAATATTATCATCATTTCGTCAGTTTGAAAGTAAAGTTTACAATACATTTTTTTCCCCATCAGTTTTCGCAACACTTCTGTGTAGCTTGGGAGTAACTGAAACGCTGCCCGTTATCATTTCTGGTTGTTTCCCTGCATAGCTAGACTGTAAGGAGTGGGGGAAGAAAAGCTCCGCAAAAATTTGCGTACTTGACGAAATTGAAAATTGACTTGGCCGTTTTGTTTGCTATGTCACCACCATAACTTGTAAGTAATGTGGAAAATAAAAGCAAAAAATGGATAAAACTGTATCCCCACCGAGTTTGAAGTCGTGATAACAATTAACTTCGCGAAAATCGTGCAAAACCAAAAACTGAGTTGTTATTTTACTTCCTATAGTTCTTTTTCTATTAGACAGCGCTGCTCAGAAGGGGTTTTAGCGTGGAGCAACTCGTAACTCGTATATTAGGAGGGTAGAAAATTACTGGCAAATTAATATACCAAAACACAACATCACCGCCAGGATTTAAAACGTTTCTTAGGTAAAGCAGAAATATCAACAAACTACTATTATTACTACTACTATTACTGTTATTATTTCTACAAGGAGTGAGAATCGTCAGCCATGGGCGACTGAACTGCCTGTTTCCAGACCACTGCAGAAAAGCTACAATGCAGAGCGCACTAAGTCAATGCCGCAACAGCTGCATTAACAGAAGAAAGGAGGAGCACCGATTGTTGATGCTTCTCTCCGTTATGATCCCCGAACAATGGAAAGCTATCTTGAGTTGTTCCCACATCCTACACCGCAGGAATGCACAAACAATAACTGCATACAAGAAAAAAGATGGTCGCATACCGACTGTGGCTGCAATTCCTTAGGCCAGTTGTCCTCACACAAGCTTCTGCTGAAAGCACACCTGAAACCACCATTGAGGTCAAAATCAATGAAAACACCCAGGGCACACACACATTTAGTCCCCACAGACTAGGGATAGCGATTTCCCCATTCCAGGAAGAAAGGAGAGAGCCCCAGCATAAAAGCTTTCGACAGTCCGTAGATAACAAAATAAACTGGTGCAGATGCGCACAGTATTAGCCAGTCAGCAAGTGAATGACAAAAGTCCTGCCAGCTGGTATAACCCCGATGTATAGTTCAAGTGGCCCAAAAGACTCAGAAGCTCCCGTTTCGTACATTTCCTTTTGCCAAATGCAGTCAAGAACTTGCCAATGCGGCTCCTCTTATCCTCTGGTCAGCGGGCTTCCATCTAACCAGCGTCTAGCACTGCACCGTGGAATTCCAGAGCCGATACAGGGCTGCTGGAGAAAGGGGAATTCTTATTGTCTTGAAAACTTGCATTAATAGTGATATGGTGCGGAGGCTGTCGCAATTCGTATCATCAATCGTTAAGAAGTCATCCAAAAGATGCGAGAGAATCCTGATGCCATAGTTATGCTGCAGTATCCGACACAGGGTGGCTGCCAGCATATCAAAAAGTTTCAGGCTGGAGCGTGACCCAAAAACAAGCTGCAAAAAGAAAAAGGAATGGTTATCCCACTTTATTCCATATAAGTGCTACAATTCCGGAAGGATTGGCAAAAGCTTAAAGGTATCAGTAATATCCGCTGTACATAACGTAGCATTTTCCCTAACTGCAGAATTAATGCGGATGCATCATTAACTCTGGTGTCAGAGAAAGAGTGCTTCTGTTTGATAATCAGTTGATTGATGCTAGCGTTGTTATGATCATCGTGTGGTGATGAAAGATCAACATTTAATTGTTTCTTGTCGGAGTATTTCCCCATTGCAATGCCTATTGGGTTAACACAGTAAGTTGGAAACGGAGGCACAGAAAAAGGAACAATCCCGCATCTCCTGGCAACTTCTGCAGCATTCAGTTCTTGGTGACATGAGGCCCTTGCCTTACAGATAACAAGCTGTGACACATTCCAGGGTGGTCGACGGCATGCACTCAACACCGGTGTGAAAACCCTACCACAACCGTTTAACAGTGCATCGACTGCAGATCGGTCAGGACGGGGTGAAAGTTTGGTTTGCAGAGCATCGAAGTCAATGGCTGTGGATGCCACTAAGCAGGGCGGGTCCTGAGGTAGTCATGCAGTGGGAGTTGACTTAGTCGCATTTGAAGTCACACGACAGGCAATAGCGGCATGGTTTCCTTGACATGAAGAGCACTCATGCTTGAATACACAGTCTTTTCGAACCCAACCTATCACCGTGTTGAAATTATTGGACACTTCTTTACCATTAAAAAATACGCGGTGGTGGCCCAACCTGTCTTTACCAGACATGTCAGGTGATTCTTTCCTTAGGGTTTGGCTTACCTATGCTTTGAAGTCTGCTGGCGAGCTGTCCTGTTTGGGGCTGGGCTACCAGCAGTACCAGATTTATGCTCTCGCTACCTGTAGGCTCTACCCTAATGCCGTTCTTCAATGCCCCCAAATCTTCCCCAACTCATAACCTTATGGAATGTTTAATTTACAACGTCCCCCCCCCCATCCATCTTAATTTGTATTTTTTTTGTGATTTGTGGAAAACTGGCAGGGCAAAAATAACTTATGCTGTGTTACAAAGTAAAATAATTATAAGTACCTATTTACGATGCCCTTTGAACTTAAATTAAGAAATTTTAGGGATTTGCTTACTAGGGCCTTGTTACTTTCTTCCCTTGTTTCCCCTTATTTTTTTACTGAGCACCGCTTAGTTTCACCCACTCATGGGTGGTCATTTTATTTCACTACTGCGATCAAGGAAGACAGCCAACCCAACATAAAGTGGCAATGCAATGAAAAGTTGTAAATAACGCAGCTACGTTTAAAAAACGTCAATAGGCTCTACTCACGTATAGCACCGATCCTGCACTCAATCAGTACCGATACAACATTTAGTTGATGAGAAAAAATGTCGAATTGTTATACCTTGAACGATTCGCTGATATTTGAAAAAAATGAACCATTGTCAACCTCAAAATCTACATGGCTCTAGGCTGCTTATGCCCTCAATAAAATCTGAAATCTGAAATGTGCATGGTACTGTATGGTTGTTGTTGATACATACTGCACATGGTAGCAAATATGGCATCATCTCTTGACAGGATGTGGTATTTCGTAACGTTTTTAGACTGATCTGCGGTTAGCTCAACAATGGATGGTGCCAGGAATTAGTTAATAAATTTTCATGAAAGGCGAATCGCCCACAAAACTTGTACGTGTTTTTCTCACATACATTTTTTTAAGCCGTTATGCTGCCCCTAAAAAATTGCCGCTATAGGCCCGGCCTTCTCGCTACCAGTGTCGTCACTCGGGCCTACGTATAAATCTGGCCCTGGCCCTCAGAAGGAAGAGTGCACTGCATGGGCCACACTGTTGCAGACAGTACAAGCTAAAACCTTATACCTTGCAAAAATTAAGTTAAAAATGACACCGTCAACAATGCTCCAGTCGACAGTTATCCCTGACTCAGAATGGCCACAGCTTTAGAGGAAAAAACAAAGGTGGCACTGGTAGAAAGAACTACCGCCAATAATATGTGCCATCTCCAAAATGTGGCGCAAATGCAAGTCAAGTTCCTTGTGACGATGAGGAAATGCATCGTACATTACAGACTTGTATAAAAGTTAATGAAAAGTCCTCCACCGTTAGAGGGCATTGCAAACCGGGCATTAGTTTCCTTCAAACTAAATAACAACATCATTGGACGTTAAAAGTAACCGTGAAGCATTCGGCATGTCAGCTTGATTTTGGGGAAGTAGCAGCAAAGTCAGATTCACATCCTTGCTTTCAATGATATCTTTACGTAGTCGACTACTAATGCTGTCCACCTGCGCTAGCGATCAGAGGCGATCACCGAACCGAAGCCGACAGTCGTCCACGTAGCCGAAGCAAAAACCTGATGCGCTTCGCTAAAAAGTAATGGCTGCCATCATTTTACTTTCATACCAGCCTGCTGCTGTCGTCCCGCATTGAAGGGCGTGGAGCCAGCGATGACGTCATACCTGCTTGACATTGGCGCCAAAGGTCTGGCATTTTGGTAACCACTGTTCACGGGGACAAAAAAAGGCTTCTCGTTGCTGCAGTGACTCCAATTTCGCCTTCCAAACGTCGAATTCCTGCAGCTGCAGCATCCAAGCCAAAACAATGTCGTTACCTAGAGCTGTAGCATTTGCCGACTTTCTTGGTGTGAGTGAATGACCACGTGCTTCAAAGTTGTCTTTGTGTGCGTCGACATCTTTTGCCGGTTCAGCTGGACCTGCTTGCTGATTATTCGTTTCCTTGTCATCACACTGCTGCATTGTAGTATCGTCCTCAGTAAATTTCTTTTCTTTAAAAAGCTGAAGCATCGCAGCACGACTAAAGGAGGCTGAGGCCCAATTCCTTGTCTAGCCAGCTTGACTTTATTTCCTGCATTGTCCAGTTTGTCGAGTTGCTTGTGTCCAGACTGCTGGTTTGTTTACGTTTTTGTGGCCGACCTCGTTGGCTCGTCTTTTGCTGTGGTTTTCCCATGATTGCACAATAAAGTTCGCAAATTCATGAAAACACAGTGAAAAAACATGGCGCATAGCGAAACAAAAAGCACAGCGCATGCAAGCAGCACTAAGTCTGTAGTACAAGTCATGTCCCGCAAAAGCGATAATAAAGCTCAGCAAAGTATGACACCTTTCGCAATAGTCATTTAATCCCCCAAACGATGTGGGGGGGGGGGGTCTCTCATGCCGCTGCCTAAACCTGTCACCAATGTAGGCATTGGTTCACAATTAATAACGTCGTTCAATGCAGGCAAGGAACTGGGATTCCCAGATTTCCAACTTGAGCACAATGGTGGCCTTGTGTTGCGTTGTTGAGGAGCTAAGACCGCTTCAACCTAAATCTATTTTCAGTAAACAAAAGTAATTTCACGTCAATATTGACGGCACTACGAAAAAATAAACCTCAATTGGGGTACAAGTAAAACCTCGATCATCTGACGATCACTTAACTGACACACTAGGTTAACCGAAACACTTCCCTTGGGCCAGTAGCGTAACTTAGTCAATGTTGGCCCTGGTGCAAAAAATTATAGTGGGCCCCCCTGCTCTGCCGCACCGTCCGATGCCACCAAACATAAGAAAATGCATATATACATATAGCTGGTAACCCATCTAAGGACGCCGTAAATGATGTCAAGGCCCCTGCCTTCCCGGGGGGGGGGCGGCCCCCAAACCCTTCTTCCTCACTCCGTCTCATTAATGCCTAGTCCTCATTTCTCCACCCTCACCCTCCCCTTTCTCTCTCCCCCTTCATTCACCCTCTCCTCCCTCACCCGACCCTTTCCGGGCTCTTGCCGCGATGTCGGGGTTCTGTGTGGACAGGGTATGGAATGACGGGTGCCGGGTTTTATCTTTTTGTTTTGCCTGGTTTGAAAGTCTGGGCCCAAAAGCGGTGTTCGGGATCAAGTGTGGACTCAGCTCAAGACTTCATGATTTTAAGTTTTGGAAAACGATCGTTCTGCAGTTGAAACCAGTACGGGAACAAGTAAGAAAATTACAGCAAGCCATGCACACGTCTGCATTGTTGTTTTCACATGCTGATAAGCAAAGAAATAAAGGAAAGGATGGGGAAACCCGTTGATACCAGCAATAATAACTGAGATGTAAACCGACAAAAAAGCAGTGAAATCAATGATTTATTTCAAAGGTAAAGTCAGTTTGCTTTATCTTCATTTACTTTCATATCTACTGCAGTCCCCGGATGCTACGACGTGTGTATCTGTATTATATATCTCGATTGTTTTTCTCTACCTCTTCCCTTTTCTCTTCTCTCTCTCTTGCTTTATTTCGTTTTACTTTGGTTGTGTGTGGGCCCACCCCTCTCTGTCCTTCAGTGTGGGCCCCACTGCAGCTGCACCCTTCGCACCCCACACGTTACGCCACTGCCTTGGGCATTGTGTTGCAGAAACTGGTTCAAAGTATCCCTCCACGCCCACTGCCCAACCAGCCACCTGGTCCCCATCTTAACCCCCGTTCTAAAAATGAACCAAGCTGACTGTATTTTGCTGATCTTTAGCCTTAGTGACTTTAACAACGCCACTAACAGGAATGCCCCAACGAGTTAGTTAGGCTTATACTTTGTAGGCCGTCAGATTACAATGTAAATCCGGTTATTTGTCATTTTCGATTATCCAACTCCCCCCAGTCCCAATTATGACACATAATGGAGGTTCTACTGTAATTAAAAGATGATATTGAATTAAAGAAACCAAAGATTTGCGTTCCAAAATACCTAATGGAATTAGAATTCCACCTCTGTTGTACGCAATTGGAATTTTTTCTTGGCACGTGGGATTTGAACTGAGGTGCCGATAATATTGTTCAGACGGTTGTATTGCTGAGACGGATTTGAAATGTCAATGTATCATCGTTTGGACCAGAACGGGTTAATTAGTAATGCCACAAAATAAAATTCGTTGCTTCTTGGGCATTTTTGTCATTTAAAAAATAAAACTCCACCGGCCAGGTGTTTTATATTTATCCAAAAATCCTTTTGGTCCCAAAATGAAATTTTTGCTATTTTAAGAAGGAAAATAATGCGTTATGAAACGCATTAGCATATTAATGTATAATGTGTTTGAAATAAAAATCTCAAATCATTCAAGGTTATGCTTCGAGACCTGCACCGGAAAATAATGGCAGATCCAGCATTGACATTGACAGATGTATTAAAATTGGCTCGATCTCTTGAATTGGTGAGCCTCCAAGCAAAAAAAGTTGGAGAACCATGTAAACAGTTCGAGCAGCTAGCAAAGGAAGAGCAAGTAAGTAGCACATCCCAACAAAATTTAGGAGCCAGGCCAAAATTTCAGCAGCTACATCAAGAGCATCAGTTTCGTAAAAATACCACTAGCCTGGGGTGGGGGGAGTGTGCAATACCTGTAAAAAGAATAATTTTTGTCACAAAGAAATCAAATAACAGATAGACCTACATTTAAACAGCAATCTGCAAGAGTAATAAAAGTAGCGAGTAGTAGCCTAATTTCATACTCAAGCAGCAATGGCGATTACGTGAGTGCTTTGACAGGTAGTAACCAAACACAGTTTAATAACACAGTGTGTGTAAGAGTGTAGATTTTGACTCGAGTCACAAAATACACAAGGTTAAAGTATTTTGCAATAGGGCATTGACGGTAGTTAAGATTTACATGGGAGCTACAATAAATTTGGTCACTTTGCCATACCTACAAAAATTAGGGAACATTAAACCAATCAACAACAAGAATTTATTCTTACGGCAATGATAGGGAACCACCTCCACTTTGGACCGTGACAAACAAGGACAAGAATTTAGAAGGATAATTTCAAGTAACAAAGACGAATGAGCAAGAAATGTTACAGAAATGAAATGTTACAGAACAGCTGTTGACCTAGGCGTAACCCGAATGGTCCACACAATGAGTGAACGTGATTTCAATGTAGAAGAAATTGAAGGAAATAGGAATCCTTCAAAAGCTCGGTTTATAAAGGCACGCGTAACTTGACGTGCGTACAAGCACGTCAAGTTAAGCTGGTGTGTCCGCTGGTGTGTCCACAATCACGCGTAAAACAGGGAGAGAATGACCAACCAACCTGACCTATTTACAAATCCCTCTATTGAATGACCAGTTTGATTGTAGCTGGGGGGCAGACAAACAAAGACTTGACGCACGCTCACGCGAAAAAGTTGAGCCTACGCCAACTCGGTCGCATCGCAAGTTCGCAATGGATTATGGGTAAGCTATAGGGGGAAAACCAGTTTTCTTTTCTGCATCTGCTTGTACATGTACAAGGAGTTACAGATTATGAAGTAAATATTTATGTTGACAAAACCATATCTCAACTTAGACGTGTACCATTCCACTTAAAAGAAAGAGTGGATCTCGAGCTGAAATGATTAAAAAGCAAGACAGAAAGAGTGACAGGGCCAACAACATGTGTATTTGTTTGTAGACGTGACAGCCCCAAAAGCAGTTCAAAGAAGACGACATGTCATGCGAACGACTTGGTATATGATTTAAATGGGTCCACCTACTTCTCAAAATTGGACTTAGGTATAACGTTTCACCAGCTAAAATTATCGGAAGACTCAGGAGAGAAACAACATTCTTAACACATACTGGACTCTGGCGGTACAAGAGGTTAATTTTTGGAATTTCGTCAACACTAGAGGAATTTCAAGAGGTGAAGGAACGACTTGTAGCGGATATTCCTAGCACGAACAATAGAAGCGATGATATCATTGTGCATGGCAAAGATAGAACGGCACATGATTAATCTTTTCATTATATTATAACGTTTGGAAGATTGCAACTTCACATTAAATACAAAAAATGTGTGTCATAAGACTAGACTAGAATTCTATGGTCTAATATTCCCAGCAGAGGGAACGTCACAGATCTGACGAAAAGATAAGCAATCACACAGATGTCAAGCCCATTGTTAACAAGTGAGGTCCGAACCCTACTGGGTATGATGACATATTGCTCTCATTTCATCCAGACTGTGCAACGGGCACAACTGAGGCGTGCCAGCTGACCCACATGAATGTTCCATGGGAATGGAACCAAGATCACAGTCAAGCGCTTGAAACAACCAGAGAGTGGTTTTAGCAGAAACCGTGGCTTACTTTGATCCTAAAAATCACACGACACTGATCGTTGATGAGAGCCAGTCAGGTTTGGGCTCCATGCTCCTGCAGCAGTTAACAGAAGATGCCAGAATGATAACGTATTCCAGTAAAGTACTAAAAGAGGTAGAACAGCAATATTCACACAGAATGAAAGGCCCTTGCGATTGTGTAGGGGTGTAAACACAAGTACATCTACTTACATTTACTCGTTCTCGATCATAACTGATCACAAGCGTCTAGAACTAATTTTTGGTGTCGACTCAAAAACAAGACCCTAGTGAGAATTGAAAGATGGAAGTTGTGGTTTCAAGTGTAGTTTCAAAGTTATGTATTGTTCAGGGAAAGACAACCCAGCGGATTATATTTCACGTCACATGTCGGCAGAAATACAGAACAAATATTGTGCTGAAGTGAGTAGGCACACGCTTTTTCTGGCCTACAATGCAATACTGAAAGCAGTTGGTTTGAGTGACTTGTGAGTTCGGTGCAGTCAGACATACGGAACGTTACTGCTGTTGAACCATCACTTGACGGTATTCCGTAATCAGAATTATGTACGTGAAATTTGTCAGATATTAACCTGTGCCGTCATCGCCGAAGGGTCTCGTAACATGTGTCTTATGCAAATATTTTCAAACAATTCAGGTCAATACAGGCTCGATGCAGCCCATTTTTACACGCTTACTGGCTTGTCATGGGAAGCAGCATTAAGACTGACCGGAGAATGTTTGGAATTATTACAAAGTGTAGATATGTACAATTGGTTTACGTCGGCTTTGCGAGGCAGGGTGCCTACAATCTCTAAAAGTAACACCAAAGCAAATAACCCTTTTTTTTTTGTCATATTACGATCTCAATAATGAGACGAAATATCTCATGTATTATGATGCAAATAACTGCACAGATTTTGTATGCCGCTCCGTTGCTTACATATGATGCTGCGTTATTCACGTATTGAATGGTTGAATGTCGATAAACACAAAAACTCAACTTTACTCCCTTACCTTCTTGCATTTTCCAAGTTGTTATTGAATAACCCAATTGTTTACATAACCCATATATCCTCTAGCCCCCCCCCCCCCCCAATATACATTAATTACAGATGAATTCTTTCCCCCTTTAACAGAAAACAGATCACTAAATAGGGTTGTTACAACCCTGGTAAAAAATTAATTCCTCATTTAATGAAGAAGGTGAAACTATATTTGCTATTACAAGAACTTGAAGTTTTGTAGGCAGAAAAGGCTCAAAATCACTAAAGTACAATAAAATTGGTTGAGAAAGCTTGGTTAGCCTTTAATAAGGCTAACCAACTTTAATAATCGACTTTAATAATCAGAAATGTAACGAAGCAAAGGGTGAATTTGAGCGTCGTTTTTAGAAATTTTGTAATAACTCAAATTTCGGGAAATTCCTAGCGAATGTAAAGTGTAATGTGTGAAACTTACTACTAATGAGAAATAAACCCTAGTCTGTTAACCAAACTGAGTTTACAGTATTTCAACGTAATCAGTGCTCTTCAAAAATGCAAAGAATGCCAGTTTGTCTAGATAAACCCACTATTCATTGAGTGGTAATCCTAGAATTAAGCAGATTGGTAATGTATTTTTGTCATTGCAAACAGATGTTGGAGAAATATAGAACTAACTGCAGGCTACTCAGTAGTGATACGGTTAGCTTTTTCTATTAATTGAAGAAGATGTTTATGTCGATAATGCAGGTTCCTTATATTTTGACACGAGTGTTTACCCTTTAGACCATCCACTGTACAGTCTAGAAAACAACGCACGCCGGACAATTTCAAAGATAAATGTCGTGGTAAAATTGTACAAAGTTTCATCTGACCTAAGAGTAAGTTGAATTCCTTTACATGCAAAGATGTTGTTAAGAATATAGGGAAACCGATACAAAAAACTGTTGTACGAAACATAGTTACTCCAGATTGTTATAAACAGTGTATTAATGATCACACGTTCTATTCTTTCGAATTCTTACCTACATCAGGTGTATAGCATTATTCAGAATAAACCAGCTTTAACAGTCTCTGATACCAAGAGACATGTGTTATGATACAATGATAGTCTCTCGTACGGACATTATAAATTTAAAGAAATTGGCAACGAACGATTAGGTAAAATATGTACTCATTACTGCAATTTATTTGTAGGGTGTCTTAAATTTTTTTTTACATTCTTCAGTAATACTGGTTTATATAATTATGTACTCGTTTCATACCTGTTGCGGTTATGCACTCGATTGATTATTCTTAGTATCAAGAATTTATAGGGTTTGGGAGGAGAATTTGTAACTCTAAAAAGTCCCTATTGAAACATGTTAGATTCGTCTCTGTTAGTTCCGTCCGAGTTTTCAGAGGGCGCCACGTGTTTCACCTGGTAATTTTTGCTCATTTTTCAGCCCAAATCTAAAGTAAACTAAATTCAAGCTAAGCTAGGCTAAATAATAATTCAATACAAGCTAGTTTAGTTTAATCTTAGGCTAAAAACTGAGTAGAAATTCCCACATAAAACACATGGCTCCCTCTATAAACTAAGACTGAACTAATACGAATGTATCTAAGACGGTTTCAATATGGGGTGTCAGTCACAAATTCTCCTCCCCAACCCTATAAATTCTTGTTAGTATGTAACATGCACTGTTATTTTTTCCTTTTGAACAGAAAGAAACAATCTTCTTGTACCGAGTGAGTAACTCTTCATTTACTTCTGCATTTGTTTTTCTTCCCTTTTAAACTGAACGCAAGATTAGACTTAATCTTTGTGCCCACGCCTGACATGATCCAAAACCTTAGTCATCATCCACCACTCGGTACCATTGACCACAGCACCCTCACCTTTTCTGTTCTGACCCTAGGAGTTATCGGACCTACCAGAGAAACAACCACAAGGAGAAACTATAGGAAAGCAGATTTTCAAAACATTAGTCATGATCTCTGCCAGATCAATTGGTACAATGTCTTTGCAGATGCTTCACTCACGGAAGAGCTGTATGGTGAATTTGAAAAGGTTGTTGTCTCTATTATAAACAAACATACTCCAATCCTCGGGTACACACCTACAACCCGGAAAAAAAGACAATCATGTCAACAAATGCTCTTTCACAGTAAGATGAGCAAAAAAGCTGCATGGGATAATTTTACTGCCAAGCGCACTGACGACAATTACAACGCCTATAAAGTCAAAAGGAATGAGTGTGTTTGTAAAATTAGGCAACTAAAGGTTGAGCGCAACACTGAAATTCTGCAAAAATGCAAAACCAACCCCAAACTACTTCATAAAGAACTCATTGATCGACGTAAAATTAAAACTGACGTAATAAGGGTTAGAGATGACAGCGGCTCACTTACCAAAACAGCAAACAATACACCGAACGTTTTGGCAGCAAGTTTCTCCAGTGTTTTTATCAGAGACGATGATACCATCCCCACCTCTGATGGTGCAAATAAAATTACAAAAAGAACTGGAGCCTTTGTTGTCACACATGAAAAAATTAAGTGTAAATTACAAAAATTGGACGAAACCAAAGCGATGGGTGGTGACAACATACTTGCTATTATTTAAATAGGTGTGCTGATGAGTTTAATGTGCCACTTGAACTTACCTTTAACAAGTCCTTGCAAGAGGGTTCAGTCCCCCAAGTCTAAAAAAGTGCTACAGTCACTCCAATTTTCAAAAAAAGGAGACAAACACGACCCAGTTAACTATCGACCAATAAGTGTCACACCCATTATTGCAAAAGTGTTGGAAAGTTTTGTTTTAGATGAGGTGCAAGCGCATTTGGATAGGTCAGGTTGGAAAGATCCCAATAAACATGGCTTTGTTAAATGCAGGTCTACTACCACAATTTTTTTAAATACTTATCATAATGTAGTCGATAATCTTGACAACAAAACACCTGTTGATATCATCTTTATTGATTTTGAGAAGGCAGTCACAACTTGTTACTTCACAAGCTCCAGCAGTTTGGGATATCTGGCATGTTCATGGCTGGATATCTGGTTTTATCTCCATGGTAGAAGATTTCCGGTGAGAGTTGAAAATGCTAGGTCAAAGTGGTGGCCAGTGCTTAGCGGTGTTCTTCAGGGCTCTGTACTTTCTCCACTTCTGTTCACCTTCTATGTTGCAAACATCCCAGTTGGAGTTTACACTAAGAAACCCACATTTGCTGATGATCTTAAACTTACCTGTCCATTGCATAGCACGGAAACACAGACTGGAATTCAGTATGATCTCGACCAGCTTGTAGAGTGGGTAACAATGTGGAAACTGCGTATTAATTACGAGAAGTGTAAGTTGGTTGACTGTAGATACCAGAATCCTAATTACCTTTACAATCTTGGTGGTCACGCCATCCAGACCTCTGACCAAGAAAAAGATCTTGGTGTCATTGTGGACAACAAGTTCAAGTGGTCAACTCAGTGTGCAGCTGTGGCAAAAAAGCCGAATCAAAGGCTTGGACTGTTACGCAGAACATTTAAATGTATTCCTGCAGACTCATTCAGTGTTGTCTACAAAACGTATGTTAGGCCAATCTTCGAATATGGTAATGTTCTGTGGTCTCCATACCTCATGAAAGATATTAATAGCCTAGAAAGAATTCAAAAAAGAGGTACTCGGCTGGTCCCTACGTATAATGAACTCTCATATCTAGAACGGCTTACTAAACTTTGCCTACCATCTTTGGAAAAGAGAAGGAAATGGGGTGACATTATTGAAGTGTACAAGATTCTTCATAACATGTAAGACATACCCAGAGACCAGTTTTGGACCCTTCGTGATGACAAACGGAGAGGCCACAATTTCACCATTTACAAGCAGTGTACTAGATTACGGCTTGCCAGTACGTTCTTTTCACATCGAGTGATCAATGACTGAACAGGTTGCCTATGAGTGTAGCCCATGCAGCCCATGCAGCCTGAACTCTTTCAAAAATCAACTTGATAATTTGGTCTGGTAACTTGTTTTTGTACTCAGAGGTGAACTTATGAGCTATAGATAGGCTCCACTGTTCACTATTTCTTTACACTCTTTATAGTCTTTTGTACAGTTGTGACAATTATACATTTATTTTTCAGTGGTGGAACAAGTAAGCTTCGGGCCCGTGTGCAAGTTAACCAAAATGGCCCTTCCCACCACCCCAACCTAATAGAAGAGCAATTATACAAAATGTGAAATTTAATTTTTTTTTTTTCAAAACCAAGAAATACAACTGGGAGGAGGGAACAGGAACAATGTTGCACTAACAAAACAAACGAACCCAAAATGCACGCTATCACGCAAAGCTGCAACGAAACAACCAAATAAACACAATAACGAAAACCAAAACACCGCATACGCACACACCCGATTCAGTGCGTAATTTTCGTGTTTTAAAGGGATGTTTCTCCCAGCGCCATTTTTTCCGAGCCTCCACATCAAGTACGGCCCCAAAGTTTTATTTACTTACGTTAATCATTCCCTAGCTAAAAATCCGTTTTAAAATGTGGCGTCTAGACGATTTTCTGTTGAATATAGGGGAACTTTATTAACGTTCGTCCTGAACGTATATGATGCTTTGCACGCTTACAATGACCACGACTTTACATCTGTGTGTATGTACTAATTTGTTAATAATTACCATGTGATCAAAAATCTAAAAGACTAATGCGGTAAAAATTAAAATTAATTATTCCAATAGATCTCCGAAACAAAATTATAAGACACTAGCCTAGAAAATTATAAATTGTGATGTTAAAATAGGAGAAGCATTCCTGTTTGTGACGACAGAATCTTTAACTTGATGCTGTTTCGTGTACTATTCCCAAAGCCAACCGAGACAGCAGCTACGTTCCTCGCTGCGAGGAACGCAACTACCACCCCAGCCGACCTTGGCACTGGTAAATGCATGGATGACGATCTGCACATGGTTGTTATAAGGCAGGCGGAATGTTAACACCAAGCCAACACACCATCTGGCAGCCGAAAACTCAAGCTGCAGTGGGATAGAAGCTTCAAGGCCTATGTGATAATAAAACACGAACGCTGCTTTGCACTATTCCGCCGATTCGTGGTGCAGCTAAACTAATTATTGAGTGTTTTTTTACGTGGTGATTATTGGTTTAATGGCTTTTCGTGGGTTTGTGGCTTTTTCACTTAATTTCATCTGTAATTCTGCATTCTCATTCTGTACTGTGCAGGGCCCTTGCTGGGCCTCTCGTAAGCCAGGGCCCGACCCTGAACATCCTGATGGTCCATTCCCGTTATTTATTTTTATGTTGGTCTGATTGATTTTTTTTTATATACAACTGCAAGCAATTCATTTACTTCTGCAAACTTTGTGTTTTTCTTATATTCATTCCCAAATTATGGTTAAGTGGGTTGCATTAATAGGGTTTATATTGTTTTAGACTCGCAAGTATCACCACTTTGTAGTTATTTGCATTGAGAGGGGCAGATTTCTCACTTTGTAATTGTTTTCATTATTTTTTTTGCGATTGAATGCAAATTGGTAACAGGTTTTTAGATATCTTGTATCAGTAAATGTGCTTGAACTGATGCTTACCTTACTTCACTTATTTTATTTTTATTTCATGGACTGCAAGATATGTATCTATATACAAGTATGTATGTGTTGCGAGAGGGGTTAGACGTCATCAAAATACCTGAGGTTTCTAAGGTAAACTGACTAAAGGCGAATTCATCGCTCTCTTAGCTTTGATTCAAATAGTCAGTCTAGTCAGGAGTTTAGGGCTACTTATATTTAGCGTGGAACATTGTGCTTACAAAGGAAATGGGACATTTGCTTCAAACCATGATTGTGCTAAAAACATATCTAGTTACATACACCGTCTTACTTTTGGCTGCTTACAAAATGTGGAAGTGCCAAATTATTCGTCTGATTGGAGAAAAAAATGAAACGTTTATAGACTTTAAGCAGGATGAACTTGAAAATATGTTTGTACTCAGCACTAAACTTAATATGTAGTTTCTTCGTTGAAAATAAAATAAAAAACTAAAATCGAAGTGTTCATTCTGTCTATTTTGAACTTTAGTTCTGTGCCTATGCTATTGTGTTTAAAGATATTCACATTGCAATTAAAGTCACCTCGTAAAAGAATTGCTGCCCGGCACTATCTTTGTTCACATAGTTCTCTTTATTTTTTTCAGCTACATTCTCATTACGTATATGGTCATATCAGGGCCGGGCCAAGGTCAGTGGATCTGGGGGGGACAAAGCGTAATTTGGCGCCCCTTGTCAGGTTTGCGCCCCCCCCCCCCAACCAATAACTTGTACTCTTCAAAAAATGATGACTTATTTGTGTGGGTGCTAGACAATTCGGACCTTAAAGCACGGGCCCAGAAAATACAATTCCAGCAAAAAACTTGGTCCCAAGAATAAAGAAGAAAAACCTGCGTCAAGTTAGTCTCAAGTTAAAAAAAAAATTCTAGTTAAGAACTGATGACCAACAACGACAGTACGGTCCCAAGTTATGTTATCTTAATCTTAGAAATGTTGGTGACATTTTTGTGCAATATAGATTTAAGAGCACATCCAGAGTTCCACGCTTAATATTTTCCGGCAGTTCTAACTGGCGTGGCTTTAAGATGTTTAATATTCACGTGCGAAGTGCAGCACCCTCCCCCTCCCCCTACAGTTCTTGCACGTGGCACGTGTGTATAAGCGAAAACAATATTAAAATAGATTTTATAGTAGTTACTTCATGGAGCATTTATTTATTTATTTATTTATTTATTTATTTGCATTTATATAGGGAGTTCATTTTTTTTCTTGCAAATAGAATTTTCGTACGGGTTGTATTTTACACCCAAAACCAAGACTGGTAGAAAAACTCGCCAAGTTTCCAAAAACGATCGGCCTTTGAAGGTAGTGATATCATTCAACCAGGGAAAGACCGCCGAGGTCAATCCTATTAGCCAAGTTAATCGCACCGACTAATAGTTCGAAGGTTAAATGAAAACTTGAAGAGTGCTACTCCCTGTAGCAATCTTCAAGTTTTCATTTAACGTCCAAAGTATTATTGGGTGACATTAATTTGGCTAATAGGATTGACCTTGGCGGCCTTTCCCTGGTTGAATGATATCACTAACTTCAAAGGCCGATCGTTTTTGGAAACTTGGCGGGTTTTTCTACTAGTTTTGGTTTTGAGTGGATATCACAACTTTCATAGGACTGTGAACGTACATAAGGTAACACCGTCTTATCTTAGTGTGTACTTTTTTTAATGAGGAATTTCATTTCTATAAATTTTCATTTATAATCTTCAACCCCAATTTTGCACACTCTAGCTAACAATCGCTGATTTCGTTTGCTTCGCTCACTTAATCAGTGCAACCCTTTCAGTTGTTTTGTTTCCCTGCATCTTCCCCTTAATTTTTCCCGATTTCGTTGACATTTAGTCATGCAAAAACCCCCAAAGGCTGCTGTTACTAAAACAGCAGAAGGCGAAGCATGTTACTTTTGGGTTAGCAACAAAAACCGCGTTAGCTCGTCGATGCTCGTATTGTTACGTAACCATCATGTAACGCGCATCCCTTTATTCTTACGCAATCCACGGAAACGTTAATGTTTCCGTATTTTGTCCTTCGTTACAGTTCAGTTTTTTGTTCATCCAGGGTTTTACAATAAATCTAAGGACCAGTGTTGATTGTTCAAGCCATTGTTGCTTGAAATCTTTGGTTGCAACTTGGAAAAGAAACTAAATATAAATTCCCTGGTGACGAATTTCAAAACCCTCCCACGCATTTGTCCTGACCTCTACAACCCCCAAACCAACAAAAGACCATCCTCAGATCACCATGCATCCGTGTGCAAAAGTTCAGGTACGTAGGCCTTCTTAATTTTGCGCTACGCATGAGAAAAGGCTATGGGAGGGTTAACATGGGAAAAATCTTATTAGCTAGGCAGCTAGCTAGCTAGACAGTAACATAAAAACATTGTTATTGACGCATCTTTTTCTCTATGATTGGTGGACACTCATCCTTTAAATTTCAGTTTTTCTTAATCTCTGACCCTTCCCCTTACATTTTCCACAATTTGAAACATTTCTGTCGCATTGGGATTTATCCTCAACATGTCAAAATATGCTTTTAGTTGCTTACAGTTAACAGACACAATCATGTCTGCTAGTGAGCCGCCTTTTTCATTAACATTCAATTTTTTAACAATCGGATGTCTACAATGGGATGATGTACTGTTACTTGGCACTTGGCGGCGACACACTAGCTTGTGTCTAGATACGTAACCGAATAATTGTCGCATTATGTGTATAATTTTAGATGTCGGGGACCGAATTGTAGTAAATCCATTTGGATGGCTTTAGAGCATGGACTCAGAAAGCGTCATATCCCCCCCCCC
>JAHWFP010003139.1:0-36953 GCA_023313725.1 Lithobius niger
TGTCTGTTCAGTGGTTGTTTGGTTTTTATAATCCATGAAATGGACTACATTCATGATTTACCAAACTTTCGTTCACCCAGTATAATTGCTATTTACTGGCCACCTTCTTCACATAGAATTCGCTGTATAAAAGATTTAAAATCAGTTCTGAAAATATAAGAAGAATATAATGGGAGACATTAACATAGAAATTTTAAATAGGGTAAAAAAATATAGATACAATATTGAAAAATATATGGCTGCACTTGGATTTGAACTAAAGGCAGATTCTGAAACCAGAGAGAAACACATTATTTGGAAACTTAATAAATCTTGCCTTGATCACAAGTTTGTTAAAGTAAAGGACTTGAAAAGTAATGATGTTTTACTTGTATAAGAAAACATCTTGTACAAAGCTTAAAGAATAAACTTAAATTTTAACTAAACGAAACTAACATTATTAATCAATTTGGGGGCCTTGAAATTAACAACCTATCGTTGTTTGGTTTAAAGTTGTTTGCTTTTAGCTGAAACACACATACTTTTTTTTTAGCTCCTCAACAAAAGTCAAAAAGTAAAAAACTATAGCCTGCCGACAATGCTACATTCATGCAGCCAGACAGTCACATCACATGTACATGAGATCCTAGTTTACCAGACCTTCAAATTTTATGTCTAATATTAATTACGAATTACGTTTATTTTCTACAGGCTTCGTTCACCATATTGATGCTCTGTCACTAGGGAAAGTAGCTCGAAATCTAGGAGCTGGCAGGACATCTCCTGATGAAGCTATTAATTACGCCGTAGGGTTAGAATTAGTAATTCATTTGGGTGCTTCAGTATACAAAGGTAAGTTTGCTAGATTTATCATTAATTTTACAAACAGTTACAGGGGAATGCAACTGCAGGTATTCACAGGTTCAATGGCCAGATTCTGCAAGATTTGTACTGTAACCACTTCAAAATCACTGCTCTTTGAACCATGCTTACACTATCAAAAAAATGTTTGTCTTGTTTCAAAATAAGAAATGTAAATTTGCTATAGCCAGGATTCTATTAACCTATGTGGACGATAAGTTGCTGTAGTAATGGAGAGTAAATAAACACAAAGAAAAGGATAATCGATGTAAATTGTAAAGAAATTAAAGAAATCAATAAGGAAGCTAACATTAGTAAGCCTTGGTAGTAGCCTAGTGATACTGTGTATTATATCTAACAATGTCGAGTCATGCAATGACAACCGCTTGGTGAATTAAGAACCTGTAAACAATAGGACGATAAGTTTAAAGATGTATTCCACATATGTTCGATTTGTGGACGTAATGGTCAATTTTTAAAGTGTTTTTTTTTTCAAAAAGCTGTGCTAAATTTTAATGCTAGCTGCAACATGAACTATGAAAATATAAAAGAAGCGATCTTAAATAAAAATTAAAATAAAATTTACTACTAAAATGTTTTTACGAAGATTGCCTTATTATTTTTAATTTAAAATTTGCTGATTATTAGCATACTATTGTTGTGCTATAGGCTTGCTATCACTCGTGTAGCTTATATGTTTACAGTAGCTACTTCACAACTCCTCAAAATCAACAGCTCGCCCTGTCATTTTTGGTCATCAGAGTTCGTAATTTCATTACGATAGTATCTCTTTCCATTGCATGTTAATTATTAGTAATTTACATAAAGTAACCAGAATCTACCCCAAAACAAAACTTATTACGGATTCCCGCTAAGCTTTTCGGCCGTGTGAAGTCGTGATACAAACGCTAAGCTCTTTTGCCAAGCTAATCCCACCGGAGTTCGAAGGTTAAATGAAATATATGAAAATTGCTTACTGCGCAATTTTCAATTATAACGTTTGAAGTCTTAGTCGGTGGGATTTGCTTGGCGAAAGAGCTTGGGGTTTGATATCACGACTTCACACGGCCGAAAAGCTTGGTGGAAATCCTTAACAAGTTTTGTTTTGGGGTAGATATCAGCCTGTTTTTGGCCCAAATTGATGAAATCTATTTGTTTTTCTTAGTAATTATGAGATGGAAAATCCAATCTAGTTTTCTGGTCCGTTTCCTTTTTTTTTTTTTTCCTGTTGGCTTTCGTTAGATTATGAAGACAGCAGTTACCTTTTTTGTATGATAGCATTTCATATTAGTAATGAAGACAACGGATTTATTTATGTTCAGTTTGGCATTGTTGCATAATAACAATGTTTAAAACAATGTAAAACAATCAATTTGGTCGTTTGGAGCTCCCTAACCTCTGAACCACTTGACCAATTAGAAAGGCCCATATGAAAAGGGCACATCTCCGTAGCAATACCTATAAAATGAGCTAAGAACCAGCTTTATTCGCCGCATGGAAGAATTTATTTTCGTGATACAAAAAAAGCGTTACCAGTAGTAGTAAGTAATTGTGCAAATATCAACGTTATTCACGTCGTTTTTTTAACAAGAAAACGGTAAGCTGTATTATTAATAGTGATTTTTATGTTGTCAGACGACCAAAGTCTCCCGAACCAACAAGTTTCAGCCTTTCCTGCCGCATTGTTATTTATCCTCAAATGGCTGAAAACAGCCAAAATCCCTTTGCTGTAAAGACACAACATGTCTAGTGATCGCCATGCTCACGTATATATTTTATTTGGATGTTATCGTTTTATCTTAGCGGGCGACACACTAGTGTGTGTCTTGATATGTCTACACTCTAATAACCGCTAATTAAAAAGCTTATCTAATCGTAAGGCTGTGTTTAGTGTACCATTCTTGCTGTTACATCATTTCTTTTTTTCCTGTATGATTTACAACTATTTTTTAACTACAGTATTTATTTAACATTTGCTTTATTTGAGCCTTTTGCTTTTTTTCATTCTCTCTATGAATGGAAGCAACATTATTTTCTTTTGCCTATCAGAGCAAGGATGCCTTCATAGCTGATTAGTGAAGTCTTTATTACGGATTTGGAAAGCTGGCATCTGACTATTGTATGGCATCTGTTGTGCTATTGTTTACTTTACTCCTATTCGAAAAATTTGTGTATAGTGATTGGATTGGTTCTGGTAGTTGCTTTGCTTTCGAATTACTGCATGAAACACTAAAAATCTAAAAGCAAATTAATGGTTTACTTTCAAGACATCATTTTGCTATTGACTTTGTTTTACTAATTTCCGTATTCAAATTTTCAGGGCAAGATTGGATTAAAGTCCACCACGATACCGAAACAATTCCAGAAGACTATATTCGCTTCCTTCAGCGAGCGCTTGTTATAAAACCCGTCGAGTACATTCCAAATATTGCAAGGATTACGGAAATTATTACTCAGTATTAATCATGCTAATAATAAAAAGGAAATTTCAAAGACTGACAAAAGAGTATTTTGCCTGACCAGCTTTTACAGTAACTACAGTGACACTCTGTGCAAACTAAGTGACAATTTGCGTCTTCCCAAAATAAATATTCATTTTGAAATCTGTAACAGCAGGGAAAAGAACGACCAATAAAGGTTTTAAAAGCAGGCTTGAACCAACTCTTTATTATCACATTTGCCAGTGTTTCCTTTTTATTAGGCCTATTTTTGGAAAAATCACCATTTACCACAAACACCAGATTTTTTTAATGCCCACTTGAATTTTCGGTGAAAATGTGGTCGTTCCCCATCATCCGAAGCTAAACTACCTCAACAAAAACGGTCACATTACGATGCACAAACAGCCTACTTAAACTGCATCCTTAGGTCTAACCACTCAGTTTGCGACCACTGATCTCTACCATCACACATCCAGATCCAGACCCAGCTCCAGTCTTCACTGTCTGTCAAAAGACGGCGCTAAGAAATGGGTGAACAATTCGGTCGATGTTGCAATATGCAGTGCTTGCAATGTTCGTCATGGGGACCATTCTCTTCTGGAAATCCCCAAGGGTATTGGAACTCAACAGACTCGATTCAAGTGTGATTTTTCGAAAATGTTTACAAAGTGCCACAATAATCGCCGCTTGCCGGTTTTTTTTCCGTTATTATTTTGCCGATCGTAATTTTTTGAAAATAGCATATACATTACGTTTGCATCCGAACATTATGTTGGCTTTGTGCGCGTCCCATCCTACTGAATTCGGCATCATTTCAGCTACCATTTATATAGTTCAAAATTATTGCTATGTATGGATAGCACAGTAATAATTTCTTATAAAGGTGAGGAAGTCGGGAGTGAACTGGGCGAGGTGGCATAGTTGCAATCACGACCTAGGCTGCCCTCTCCCGTTTAATGCATGCCCTGGTCTGGCATTCATAGTCCTCCAGCAGCAAAAGGCGAAACTCATGTGGATTCTCCAAGTACTAGAGTGAAGTGAGCACAGCACAGTCGTTAGGTTTGGCTGAATTGTATTACTGACTCGTACGCACATAAGACTTCTAAAAAGGGACTTCTTTGTGTGACTTCTATGTGTGTATGTCTTCAGTGGACTGGTTATTCAACGTCTAAAGTAAAGTACTAATACTGTAGTAATGTTTTAACACTTTAACGCCTATGGACGTACTAGTACGTCCTTTGAACTTTTGCACAGCTGCCTATGGACGTACCAGTACGTCCTGTATGTTTGTGGGTGCATGCTAAAGTCAACGTACCAGTACGTCCATCGCTCTTCACGCAGTGTTGTTAGGTAACGTTTTTAGTGCACGTATTAGTCGTTAGATGGCAGCACTGACTAGTCTAAGCTGTGTGAAATGGTGTTTGTTGGAAGTTGTATATGTGCCTTGCTTAGCTGAATACAAAATGGCGGCCAACAATGTTGAACTTTTTCGTTTTTGTAAGTTTTTCAACATTGTTTCGCTGCTTACTGTGCCAGTACTAATTTGTGTAAAAAATTTCTAAATGCATCACCATTTAAAACATGCTTTTTTGAGACAAGTGACTATATTTTAAATTCTTGAGCTCCACTGCACAGCTTGAAATGATATTTTTGGTAAACGCCAAAATCGGTCAGGCTGTAATGCTCGTTCAAAATAAAAAGGTTAGGCGTGAAAGTGTTAATGTATAGTTGACCTCTTCCACACCATGATGTACGCCTAAACAAGACAAAGTAACTAGATCCAGCGACAACAAGCTTAACTTCATGATGGTTCCCTGGGAACACTAATGAAACAGCCGAAGGGGATGCAACATCGAATCATGTTACTGACCTATAAGTGTGACAGTGTCGTCAACTGCTTGTTGATGAATGTAGTCAGTTTGGCATCTTTGACGACACGCAGCATGGCTTTGCCAAGGGACATGGAATGCAGAATTCCAATTAATGCGAGTTTCTTCGAATTTAGCTGAGCCTTTGACACGGTGCAACTAGGCACCAGCGTAAAGGTGGATGAATAACTAATCATCTTAGGGGAGTACACAGTGTGTGGCGATTGAGGGATACTACTCCAGTTGGAGCAAAATTACTTCAAGTATGCCTCAAGGATCTGTGTTTGACCCCATTCTTTTCTGTTTGTTTGTAGTGGACATGGGCCATGACATTTCTAGCGTTTTAGAGAAGTATGCTGATGACACCGAAATGCACAGAGACATTAAAATGCTGTACAATGGTGTGATGAAGTGGGGATACTCCAAATCAGTGTTAAATGTTACATCATGCACATTGGCCAACGAAACTCGCAGTATATGTACTGCTATCACGGTAATCGAATTAGTGGGTGACATCATTAAAGACCTGGGAGTCATCACTGCAAATGATTTCGATTGTTTTCGATCAAGTTATTCTGTTGTCACCAAGGCAAATAGATTCATTTTGTTACGACCCGTACACTATTTGAATGCTGCCTCCATCAGAGCAATTTATAAATTTTATGTTCGCCCTCTGACAGAATGTTGTATTTAAGCTTTGTGGCCATGACGAATCAAAGATATAAACAGTCTTGAACATGTTCAACGCAGGACTACTTAACTCTTGCCACAGTGTTGGGGGCTTTAATACTGTGAAAGACTTCAAAGACTTGGTCTCGCTTCACGTCCTGCAAAGAAGCTTGGAGTTTGAATTCAGTAGACGTTATATTGCATACCAAATCCTCCACGAATTGGAACAGAGCCTTTACCCTTTCAGTTTCTGAGACTCGGGGGCACCCCCACAAATTGACCAAGAGTCACGTCAGGTTGGAAATACGACGCAATGACTTTGCACAATGATTTATCGACCTGTGGATGCACTTTTAGCCAACAGTAGACAAGTTTAATTCAGCTAAACCCTATTTCTTACGCTGCTGCGAGCCTCAGGCTGTTCGGTTTTTGTGAGTATTATTATTATTTACACATGGCTTAGAAAGGGACCGTCTGCCAGCTGAAGCCATAGTGCCAGAAAGTGAGTCGAACAATTTTGTTAGTTAATTCCTAGGATTGTTAACATACTACCACAGTCGACATAACCATTAGGTATCACATAGCCTTCTCTTCCCAAAAAAGGGGTGGCTGAGGTCAGGCATGAAATCGGGACCTGTGGCAGCCTCTTGGACCACCCTGCTCATGAAATAGCTCACCAACCACCAGGTATTTTATTTATGTAATAAATTTGAATTACAAAGTCGCATGCGACCTCAACCAAAGAAAGCAATATATATATAAGGGTTGGGTTTATAGGGTTGGGGAGAATTTGTGACCGAGACCCATACTGAAATGTCTTAGACACATTCGTATTAGTTCGTCTTAGTTTATACAGAGTGCCATGTGTTTTATGTGGTAATTTCTACTCAGTTTTTAGCCTAAAATTAAACTAAACTACAGAAAACTAGCTTGTACTTAATTAATTATCCTAGCTTAGGGCAAATAAAAAAAAACTTTGTTTTACATTTTTTTATGACTTCTCTTCGGCATCGAACAAACAGTGCACGAGATCTACCACAATTTAGCGTAATATGTAACATGCAGACTGGCAGAAGGCAGTTCTACTCTCTGTTTCCCTAGCTAAGTCGATAGTGGACTTTACCAAATGCTAAAAATAACTGTGACCTCGTTAAACTATGACCAACCCCTCACACCTGCACTGTACAAGCTAAATTTTGGTATAAAAAATAAAATCCGCCCGCATGTTGCTTTTGATTGATAAACTCCTGTAAAACAAGTTTTTTTGCCCTTAGTTGCAATCAGTTTACTTCAGATTTGGGCTGAAAAATGTTTAAAAATTACCAGATGGAACACGTGGCGCCCTCTGAAAACTCGGGTGGAACTAATCCTAACGTGTTTCAATAGGGATTTTTCCGAGTTACAAATTCTCCTCCCAAACCCTATATATTCTTGATAATATACATATGTTTATCAACGTAAAATACAGGAAACACTTTTATCACCTTCAACGACGATGCACCAACAGTTCACGTAAATGTTTGAGGAAGAAAACGCCGCAGCAGGTTTGGGGCGCAGCAACTTCTTAAGCAGCACCAAACCTGCTCCTGCTTTACCGCCTTCCCCTGATCCCCCTTCCCATGTCACCTACCGCTACCCTACCCAAAGCAAGTTAAAGAAATGTGCACCCCTCCACTCCGTAGTTCTGGTTGATCATGTGAGCTTACCACCACCTGAGGCGAGCAATTTCCATAGAGTGGTCTATCAGGTGTTACGTCTGGACTGGAACTCCACTTATATTAGAGAAATGAAATACCGTCTGGAATTGCGACTTAGAACACGTGGGAGACACCCGAGTGAACAAATTGAATGGTATAGCCCAACACCATTGCTAGACCAACCACAACACTGCTTGGGACCAGGCTTCAGCGCTCCGCCACCAAACAAGGAGCACACCTCCAGGCACTTGAACCCCTCACAATTAAAAGATTTTCTCATCAACGGGTGTCCCCCATGAACTTACTGGCCCTCCCCAAGACCAAATTGAGGACTGCAGCCATCCAGCAGCCCTCTAGTGAATAAATAGAGCTCAGTGGCCGGTAGCACGTGCGTGGAAAATTTATGTGCAACATGGAGTGAGCTTTAATCGAACGAACGTACTCTGCTGTGGTGTGGGCTTCTGAAGAAGAGGAGGAAAGGTGTTTTCTTCCTCAAAAATATAAGTGAACTGTTGGTGCAATGTTGTTGAAGGTGTAAATCGGTTGTTGCAGGTTTGCCACCCAAGACTAGATTTTGTTCAAGACTTCACCAAATACACCAAAAACTGGCTTGTTCAGTCTCGAGTTACCGAGTTAGTCAGGCTTGTAAAGCACTCACAAATTGCACTGAATGTTTTACTGATGACAGCATTTGGAATTTGTGGCCTTTTAATTTAAATAAAAAATACTCTTCGTTTTGGTACTAGTCTCCCCAACATTTTAATATTGTTGGATCAAGAGACGTCAACAAACAAGCGGAAAAAAAGATATCACAGGACGGTGAGTAAATGTATTAAACATTTGTGTGTCGCCACCAAGTAACAGTAGACATCCGATTGTTAAAAAATTGATGGTTAATGATAAAAAGGTGGCTCACTAGCAGACATGTGTCTGTTAACTGTAAGCAACTGAAAGCATATTTTGGCTTGTTGAGGATAAATCCCAATGCAACAGAAATGTTTCAAATTGTGGAAAATATAAGGGGAAGAGTCAGAGATTAAGAAAAACTAAAATTTAAAGGATGAGTGTCCACCAATCGTAGAGAAAAAGATGCGTCAATAACGTTGTTTTTATGTTACTGTCTAGCTAGCTAGCTAACTAGCTAATAAGATTTTTCCCATGTTAAATTCCATAGACTTTTTACTCATGGCTAGCACAAAATTGAGAAGGCCTACGTACCTGAACTTTTGCATACGGATGCATGGTGATCTGAGGATGGTCCTTTTGTTGGTTTGGGGGTTGTACGGGTCAGGACAAATGCGTGGGAGGGTTTTGAAATTCGCCACCGACAAATTTAAATTTCGTTTCTCTTCCAAGTTGCAACCAACGATTTTAAGCAACAATGGCTTGAACAATCAAGACTGGTCCTTAGATTTATTGTAAAAGCCCGGACGAACTAAAAACTGAACCGTAACGAAGGACAAAATAAAGAAACATTAACGTTGCCGTGGATTGCGTAAGAATAAAGGGATGCACGTTAGATGATGGTTACGCAACAATACGAGCATACACGATCTAATGGGTTTTTTGTTAATAACCCACAAATAAAATGCTTCGCGTTTTGCTGTTTTAGTAACAGCGACCTTCGGGGGTTTCGCATGATTAAATGTGAATGAAATCTATAAAAATTAAGGGGAAGGTGCAGGGATAAACAAATGAAGGGGATACGCTAATTGAATGAGCGAAGCGAACGACAGCACCGATTGTAAGCCAGTGTGGGCAAAAATGGGATTGAAGCATCTTAAACAGACGCTATAACCTTATGTACGTTCACGGTCCTATGAAAGTTGTGATATCCACCCAAAACGAAAACTGGTAGAAAAACCTGCCAAGTTTCCAAAAAAGGTCAGCCTTTGAAGATAGTGATATCATTCCACCAGGGAAAGGCCGCCAAGGTTAATCCTATTAGCCAAGTTAATCGCACCAAATAATACTTTGGACGTTAAATGAAAACTTGGAAGATTGCTACCGCTAGTAGCAATTTTCTAGTTTTCATTTAACTTTCGAACTATTAGTATGTGCGATTAACTTGGCTAATAGGATTAACCTTGGCAGCCTTTCCCTGGTGGAATTATATCACTACCTTCAAAGGCCGACCGTTTTTTGGAAACTTGGCGGGTTTTTCTACCAGTTTTGGTTGGATATTACTACTTGGTCATAAATACGAAAAATGTTTGTTTTGGTGGACTGGTTGCCTCAGGAAATCGCTACACCAGAGACTACCAGGTTCATTCAGCTGCTATGGGATCTATTCTTAACAATCTCGGTCCCTTGTTGTGATGGGAGTTGGAGGGGAGGGAGGGATTGAGGCTTTATGGTACATCCAACTAGGACATTACACGATGATGATTACACCTAGGTGATGGGCAGTTTGCCCCTCCCTCGACTTCTTTTTCCTTCATAAAAGTCTCTTAATGTTCAAAATTAAGCCGGTTGATCTGCACAAGTATTGTTTCATATAACTGCTGACAATTTCGGTCTTCAAAGGAATACTCAATTAACATTTTTTAAGGAAAAATATGCTATTTCAAAGAACAAATCACAAACAAACAGTGCACTTGGAGCAATTTTTCCACAAACATTGTACAGATGTTGGAATGTTTTGTCTTCAGGCTAATTCCACCTCTAACACCTCTGCTGTCTAGTGGTACATCCGTTGCTTTCAAATTTGGCACGTGGGACTTGAGCTCTATGTGGTCGGCTGAGACACAACTCAAGCTTTCACTTGTCCAGGAGAAGTTAAACCTTGGGGTGGACGAGATGACGTATTTGTTGAAATGAAGTGGGCTCACGCATGTTTAGGCAGTTGATAGTCAGTAAGGGGAATACTGTTTACGCCAGTCATGTACTGATACGAATAAACATACTTAACCAAACGATGTCGAATAATGTCTATTCTAAATTTCAATACAAGAACCCTGTCTGAACTGTGTAAGAAAGACGAAGTGACCACCTGTATTGCACACCAACCTATCTAATACATAATTACTTCCAAGTGTCATAAGATTAGCAGAAAATGGTCGGGCGGGGGTAGTAAGTCAAAAGTTCGGCTAGCTGGAAAAGGCATGAAAGCAACAACAAAAATAAAAAATTAGTAGGGGCTAAGTTTGTAAATTGTCAACCTTAACTGTCAGACATGTGACTGTAATATTAGTTTTAAATCATGAATGCTGGAATAATGAATACTCAACCTGGCCGTTATTCGAACCAGTGTAATAAACAGAAATGGGTGCACGTGTAACCACACTTATTCTTTAAATTAATGCATCGGCCAGGAAAATTGTTATGGAACACGAATTACACTGGGGAAGAACTGTACCTGGCATGACCGCAGATTGCACAGGAGTCGTTAATTGTTACTTAACGTTGGGTAACTAGTAGTTCTACATCTATGAACAGGAGCCCTCAATCAATCCTCTTCTGAATAAAATACTTACACACGTCCCTCTTCCATACTTAAAAAACAATTCCAACAAAATTTCAGTTTTTGGCTTGTAACATATTTTTAGATGCCATTTTTGGCTGTCATCCTATTTGCCAAACAAAAATGTTGTCCTCTGTTTGAGACGAAAATTCCTGTCATAATTTAAAATCCTGTATCCATCCAATCAACATATCCAAAGTATAGCCGTTTCGAGGCAGCGCATATGCTTACGTCGGCCATCTTTTGTGTTGCACACAGTCCGTGGCAACAATGAGGAGAGGCAGGGTGGGTAATTGGGCAGGTATTCTAGGATCTATACTGGCTGAGTCACGAAATAACTTTTTATCCCAGCATACCGTCTCCAATTAATTTTTTTCATCAGCCAGATTTCGAGAACATTGGATGTTGAGGAGTTAACAGTCGTTGCTCCGAGGTTAGTTGGTGGATTGCCTTGAATTTTCTGGTGCACAGTTAGTGGTTCAAGTGAAAATAAAGCAGCTACTTGGGAAGACATTTCTAACGTAGTGTGAAGAGAAAGCGAATCAAAAGGAATGAAAGCGAACAAGAATGGAGACCCAATTCGTCCTCAGATCATTAACATAGCTCCTTTATTACAGCGGCCGTGGCAATAAAGGAGCTATGCTAGTGATCTGGGAACGAATTGGGTAGCCAGTTCAAAACTAGGTCATGCTACTCCAACGGTACGCAAGTGCATAAAGGTGGCTCACTGCATTACGTTATTTCTAGTATATGGTTTTCGCAGTATGGCTTGTTTTCCTCTTTCCTTTATATAGAAAGTCTCATTTTTCAGAAGGCTGTCGTTGAGTGAGAATCATTTGAAGATTGAGAAGCAACAGGCGATGAAGGTCTTGAATGACGTGCTATATTCTATCTTCATAGCGAAGGGGAAACGTGTTGACTAGTGTACTTCAGTAATGGTGAATTAGCCCATGTGGGAGAAACTGAGAAGCCAACTTACATAAGCTAGCCCAACTTACATAAGAAGCCAACTTACATAAGATAGATACAAAGAAGTCGAAGAACCTTTGCATTTGACATCTCAAGTCAGTCTAAGTTGATTCTTTCATGCGATGGTTTCTTGCAGAGTGAAGAGGCTGCATTCTCAAGTGATACAGCAGAAAGTGAAGGGGAGGAGTTACGAAGGGCTGGAAACACTTGCGAGAAGACTCCATTGTTAACAGCACGATCCTAGTAATTCTAACGAACAAAATAAGACAACACACGAAGAGACATCAAAGGCCCACCCTATCTTCGAAGTGTGATATGTGAGAAAAATTAAAAGTAACAGAAGCACTGATATTTTCATGATATCTCTTAATCGTTCCGGCTACCTGCCAGCGAACAAGCAGACACACTTTGCGTACGGCATCACGAGATTGGTCAGAGACGTGAGCAGTAGGGTACCTAGGCCAAGAGGGGAAGTATCACAGGCGACAGGAGAACGGGAACTAGCGCTGTTACACTAGCTCGCACTTAAGTTCTGACATCTTCTTTAGATCCATGGGGAGTCAAAATAAGTCCCGCTTGTCGCGATAGGTATGTAGCCCGATGTCTCAAATCTATTATCTCCAGGATCCGTGAATTCAAAAACACTGTCTCCATATAAAAGGAGACAGTTTTCTCAGCATCTTTATGTGAAAGTGTTTTTTTTTTCATTGTGTTTGATTGTTGTGATCTGTAGACAATTGGGCAACAACAAGTGAACTTGAGATTGTGACAATGTGAGTTTGAAGGTAAATGAGAGGGCGAAGGGGTTTACTAGGTATGAAGTAGTGTTCCGACGCTTAAGAAGATGAATGTCTCGAAAGCAAAAGATTATGGGATCTGTGTCCATTCTTAACTTTCTTTTCAGAATTCGTTCATATGTCGATCTCTTGAACAAGGTGGCTTCCATTAGCAGAGAGTAAGAAGATTCTGAAAGGAAGTCCATAAATGCTTTCCCATCCGTTACTTAGTAAAGAAGCTGTAGGAGAAAACGAACACATTTTATGTCGACGAAAGGAGGATGGAATGCCAGAAAGTAAAGAAAATCTTCTGCATCGTACATCAAATTCCTAGATAACTTTATTTTATTGTGTGAACTTGTGAAGAATCTCTTTCGTTAAATGTAGCAACGATGGATCACAGTAATTCTTCGTGTGCCTTGGTGAAGATAATGGTGATTGTAGGTAGAACCAGTGACCCCAGGCGAACACATGACTCTCATGACCTGGTCCAAGTAAATGCACACTGCGCTTTTGATGCTATGGTCTTAAGATATCTCAAAATAGTCTTTTTCATTGATTTAAAGGCACTAAAGTTACTGAAACACTGCATCTGGTAATTCTCCAGACCCCTTAGCCATTTTTTCCAATTTTGTTTTCAATATTGCCTCCCCCCCCCCCACCATCACTAACCACAATTCCTAAATATGCCAAAGCAAGAATTTGCAGACCAGAAGAAAAAAATCAAGTCAATTTAATGCAATTCTCTACGATGATTATTGTTATTGTACAACATATTGAAGCCGTTTCTCATCCAATTGTAATATCACTATCAATGTTCGAGGATCTTTGATGTTCCTTTGACACGTGATTTGTCCATTAATGATGTCACCTACCAAAAAAAAAAAAAAGTATTACATTTTTAAGATATGCGATAAAACTTGGGACCTCCTTGTATAATGATTAACTAACTACTTTTTCAATGTTGCAACAATGGACTGCCAAAACAATCTTTCACAGTATGAATTACCACAGAAGAGCCAAGATGTGGGGAAAACTGTTGTTAACACAATCTTAGTAGTATACCGGGCCCACTTCCTTGTCTACACTGTTCCCTGTTGGGTAATTGAGGTGGTGGTTTTAAGATAGGCCAACTGATATTTTAAGTTTTCTGAAATAGGCATGTTAAGATGTTTATTTATTACTAAAATGACTAGCTACAAGATGCTAATATCAGCCAAAAATATGTTTTTTATTCACTGTCAAAACAGTGAGTCAAACATTGTGTTCAAAACGAAACTCTACAAAACATAGGTATGACTGAATGTTCATCAGTTTATGCTTCAATCTTGGGTTTGAAATGGTAGTAATGTTGCTAGGACTATAAAATGAGAACCAAAATGTGGAAACCACCAAACCACCACAGGGAACTGGGGCCCAGTAACCCAAAATCCTGGTTCTATTGTCCTGGAAGGGTGGTTCCCGTCACCACACAATGGCCCAGGGAGGTCAAATCTTGGAGCTCAAAGCTAATAGTTCACAAATGTAGCTCGAGTTTTGACATCTGGGGTTAGGTCCACAAGCTCTACTGACACATCGTATTCTTGCCGGATAAACTGTACAAAAGCATTGGGTTACATTGGTCCCTTTGGTCCCTAACAGCCTTCGTTACCCCTATGCTGCTTGTATCAAAAGATCACTGCGTAGTAAAAACAGTGTCGTCCGCACCAGGAGGAGGTCCCGTTGTCAACAGTAGTCACAGGAACATCATCAGCACAGTCACTGGATACAGGTCTGCCTACTCCTGGGCCCACAACCTTGCAGACTAGGAATACCTGTAATGGCCTTTCCCCTTAGCAGTAGAAGCATGGAAACCAGTATCAACCATCTGTCTCGTAGCTTTGTGATTGTAGCCAAGGACCCATACCAGGCACTGAACTGATTCCTTATCCTGGCAACCAATGAACTACGTGCTTTGAAACGACTGCTTCGTCAGTTCCTCCGTTCAATTGGTTTTCACCCTGAAATCCGGGCTGAAGAATAAGGGTCATCTTCGATTAGTCCATGGAGAAATGCAAGGAGTTCCTGTTTTGGAAAATACCCATGACCTTGCCATGCCAAACTGCAGTGGCTGAGGCTAAGAAAAATACCGTGTTCAGGGTCAAATGAAGTAATGATGCATTCCAAAAGAATTCATATGAAGGGCAAGAAAGACTGGACGCACGACAGGCAAGTTCTAAGAACAAAAAAGCCAACATATTTGTGGCATTTGGTTACCGAACTCTCATATGAGCTTCGATATAGCCCTGAAATACGGACTGAAGAGTAAGGATCAACGCCGACCAGTCCCGGAGAAATGCAAGCAGTTCCTGCTTTGGAAAAAAAAACCATGACCTCACCCTGTCACACCGCAGTAGTCAAGGCTAAGAAAAATACAGTGTTCTGGTTCAAATGAAATAATGATACATCCCAAAGGAATTCATACGAAGGGCGAGAAAGACTGGACAGCACGAGAGGCAAGTTCCAAGCACAGAAAAGCTAACATATTCATGACATTTGGTTACCGAACTCCCATGTGAGCTTCGATATAAGCGCACTGGTAATGACGTCTTCATGACCATAACTGGACAGCACCGAGTCAATAGCCAAGCAGTATCCCTTAATTACCACCGCAGACAAGCCTTGCTGAAACAAATGTCCCAAGAACAGTGACAAAGCCTTCACGCACGGCCGCAGGGGGTCTTTCTCTTCCTCGCAACACAGGAACCACTTTCGCCATTTCAGCACACACTTTCAACGTCCTTGTGGCATTGGACCAGACGCGAGTCACAGGTGATGAGAAACTGGACGACTTCAACCACCTCTGTACAATATCCAATAGATATCCAGTAGATCCACAAACCCTGCTTCTAGCAGGCCAAAGAAGAGCTATGAGAATAAAGGTCTCCTGCAATAGGCTGACCTTGCGGAGCACCTTCTGTAACAGCAAGAACGGTACGAAGAAGTACGCAGTCCTCCCATTCCTGGAGGTGCTGAGGGTATCCTATGCTCAACCCCAGGATCAGAACATAGGAGCAAGCAATGTGGCAACTGATGGTCGAGTACGTAGCAAAAAGATTCACCAGAGGCTTCTCCTACAACTGAAACACCGTACGACACAAGGTGGGGCGTAGTTTCCATTCTGAAGACCGGGATCTGATGTTCCAGTGATAACTACCCCGTTAACACATTCAAAGAGCTGGGGATGTGCTTGGGCACTAATGTAAATCTTGTGACGAATATACCCCTCGAACAAAACTGATGCTTCATCGTGAAGAAACATGGAGCGAGTCCCCCACCTCACATATTGCTATGGTGCTGACACACATCACAGTGATCAGTTTTCAAGGAGGTTGCATCGCTTGCAGATTGCAGTCACTGCTCACAACTCCAGGCTGTTGATGTGGAGAGCCTGTTCATCCTGCGTCCTCACTCCTGTAGCTGGGAGTGTTCTCGGGTGAGAGCTCCAAACACTCAAGGGATGCATCCATGAACAGGAACCCCTGGCTTCAGACTGAAAGAAACATCCAACAAAAGAGTTGTCTTGAGGAAGGTCCCGAAGGGAAAGCTTGTCCCCCCAGGAAACCCAAAGAGGCCACATCTCTATCCGGAACCAGTACAGGCTCCTCACCCACCATGATCCTTGGCACCAGGGTCACCGTAAAGTCCATCTGCCCTATCACCTTGCTCAATTCCCAAGCAGTGACCGACCCTGCTGCGAGCAGCACCCTGATTGCTAACAAAATGTATGCCAACCTGTTCACTCAATGGAGACCAACGTTAATCACACAGATGGCAAATATGCCACCATGTATGCCTATCACCTGTAGTAAACCTATAGCCACACTCGCCCAACATTCTGGCAAAATGCGCCTAATTCCTATTAACAAACAAAGCAAAAGCAGACACGTCTGTACGCGACGGTTGAAAATGAAAAATGCCTGACAAAGTTGTGAGATGGTGTTGTGATCACCTAGTGCATGAAATTGGAGCGTAGCACATAATTTTTGGACGTAGTTTTTAACAGAAAGAACATAATTATAACAAAACTAGCGGAGTCGCTCGCTTTGCTCGCTCATTCCGCGTCGTCTCGTCGCTTCCCTTCCCCTCCCCCTCCCGTCTCGCCCCCCCCCCCCCCCCCCCTCATTTAATTTGCCGTTCGGTCGGTAGATGGCATCGTATGTTCGCGCTGCTGGCCTGGAGATTGGAGATGCTGCTCCCTCTTTGGCTGCTGCCGATGGTTGCCTTGCGGATTTAGTGTAATTACATATATAGATACCTATAATAAAGGTTAAGTATTTTTAGACTAGAATGAAATTATCAACTAAACTATTTTCCATCAGCAATCGTCTGTAAGGCAACACATACCAACAAGCAAAACAACCCCGGCTAAACTCCCCCCTCCCCCAACTAAATGGGCAAATAACTTCTCGCAAAAAATGCTTACTAAATCCGGGGTTATCATAAAAAACTTTAATGACCGTAAGGCTGGGCTGACCATTTTTTAACGAACAAACCGATCCAGCATCTTTCCTGACAGACAGATCTGCAGATACAGATTCTAAATAACAATTTAGCACCACTTTTCAGTGTAAAACAAATTATTAAAAAAAATGTTAGTTACTGATATTTCACTTACTATTAACCTCAGGGGCTTGGCACAAAATAGCAGCAGCCAGAATAAAAGAAAACCTCTGCGAGCGTCACTACCAACAATATTATTATCTTAATCATTAAAAACTCACTGTCTGTCTGTGTGTGTATGTGTGTGTGTGTATAATTATATGTATGTGTGTATATATATATATTTCCAAGTCATCAAGATGAGGAAGGCTGGGTCACATCTCACGGTACGAAACGAAACAGGCCACCACGCCATAGAAGGGCCGTGTGGGGGTCTGCAGAATCTGCTAGCTCTGGGTTGTCAGCTCGCCCAAGATAGTTCGCCATCTTCCTCAGGCACTTTTGACAAAGTATCGGCCTCTTTACACCTACATCGTCTGCTACGAATTTATAACGCCAACATCGTCTGCTGCGAATTTGTCACTTCTGCTCCTCGCAGCCTCCCGTATTTCGTAGGCAGCGAGTTCACTAGCTCATCAAGCTTCCAGTGTCGGCCAAGCTGTTGTTTTAGGTCCCTGCCAATGATGTTTTCAACCCAGGGAAATACAGGCCATTGAATGTATCGGCGAATGTAGTGAAATTTTTCTATCCATCAAATACTGGTTTCACGAAAGTCACTTTTTTGTATTTAAAGTATTAAAAAAAGTACTTTTGTTGGGAATTAAGCGGGGTGTTTGTTGTGTTGCTGGAACAATGCAAGAGTACAGTTCAAAATTACCCCTATGGGAAGATGATCAGACACATAGTATGTGAGCAGTGTTTGTTTGTTTGCCCTTGGAAAAATTGGCGCCCTTCTTATTATTGTTGTTACTACATAATATTGTTGGTAGTGACGCTGTTTTATTTTTCTTGGCCGCTTATATTTTGTGCCAAGCTCCTACGATATTAATAAATGAAGTTTATTTATCTTAACCTGAAGGTCAGCCTCAAGGTCACCAGTTTCATGCCCCAACAATACCCTCCCCCATCCCAGCAATTCAGTTTCATGCAACTTCGTTCAGTAGTACTTGAGCCATCATGTTGAAAAAAGCGATTATCCTCTACCTTTACAAGACAAGCACACATAAAATTGTGACGTAAGAAGCCTCTCGCATAAAATTCTTCATATAAAACCATTTTGTTCAAGAATGGAACTCCTAGCACTAGCAGAATTAAAAAAATACCCGCCCTCCCAGATAATTAACCCTTTAAGTAGTGCATTTGGCCTATAAAAGACTTAAACTCGCTTGTAGAAAAACAATCGTTACTTCTCACCGACTTTAGGTACGGTAAGGGAATGAAACCTGTTTAATTTTTTCCCTTAATGAACTTGGCTTCATATCATATTTTTAGCTTTACTGGAATTGGCTGAAGGTTTTCGATCAGATCAATAGAAAAGCTGCTTATTTAAAATTGAGATTATACAGAGGGCGCATTTGGGCTCACCCGTCCCTAAAGGGTTAATGATCTCGGCCTATACCCAACTTCTTTTCTTTCATCGTCAGATTAATTGCATCTTACCTGCATTTTTAAAAATAGGGTTTTCAATATAAAATACACTTTGTTTCCAATGAGTGGGCATTGATGAAGGTGATGTAGAAAAATACACCTGGAAAAAAAAAAGAACAGAAGTAACCTGCTTAGTTACATCTACACTACCCTTGTCTCTATCAGGTTATTCTCATTGAAACATAGATACAAATTAATAGTTCCAGTATAGCCCGACTACCACGGCAATACAGAAGAACCAGTAGTAGATGGGGCTTGCATCATTGGCGTGAATAGAGCAAGTGTTCAATGGCTACAACAATGGCAACAACTTCAAATACCGATGGTACAGACAATCGACATTGGTTTTCGTTCATTTTCACTTATGTTTTGTTATGCAGCACCAAAAGTGCTCCAGTTTCTTCAAACTAGCTGAAACTGGAACATTTTTGGTGCTGCATAACATAACGTAAGTGAAAATGGCAACAACTTGCACCATAGCCGTGCAAGCAGATTTCATAAGCCTAAAAATGTACAGATTTGTTGCAAGCTGCTGCAATTTTCAGGAAGAGAAATTAGTAATTTACAATGTCAATTATGTTTTACAGAGCAGGAACTTGAAAATTTAGTAAATATTATTCAGCAGGTATTGGGGACTGTTACCTTGTGGTCAATGGGCCTGAACGGAAGCAGAGCTTTAAGCTCAGCTGGGAACGAATGACATAATCAGAAAAAGAAGTAAACACCACAAAGACGAGCAAAACGGGTTGTCTTGAATTTTCGGTGGAAAAATAGTCAGTTAGTCACGTGTGGATGTAAACAATACACTGACAGTCCCCGTTCACCTTCATCAGAAGTAAAAGATTGCTTTCAAAAGAAAAAAGATCACATCGCTATGCGTTTTTTTGAATTCACCGCTTCGTTGCTACAATGACCACTGATCTTTACACAAAAAGCTAATTCAGTGGAGTGCTGAGCTCTTCTTCTTCTGTAAAGATCAGTGTTCATTGTAGCAACGAAGCAATGAATTAAAAAAAAGCGTAGCATTATGACCTTTTTTCTTTTAAAAGCAACCTTTTACTTCTGATTAAGGTGGACGGAGACTGTCATTGGTAGTGTTTACATCCATACATGACTGTTTTCAACTGAAAATTGAAGACAACCCGTTGTGTTCGTTTTTGTGGTGTAGTGTTTACTGCTTTTTCTAATTATGTGTATTGGAATGTCCAAAGTGGCCAAAAAATTGCGAAGCAATTGAAAAATACCAGACATTAACAATTTTGTGAAATCCTAATCGAATCTTGATCTAAAGATCCGGCTACTGATCCGGTTTACATTCGGATCCAGTTGATCCCTACTACCAAACCCTGTCACCAAGGAAAGCTAAAATACGTCATAATGGAAGTAAGAATATTCAAGTTAACCAACAGTCAGCATACATACCGTTGAAGCAGCTGCTAGTGAAATAAGCAATGAATATTTTGTACGACGTTTTTCACATTTTTAACATTTACGTGTGTTTCAGTGAAGGTAACGAAACCTTTCATACAGAAAGGCCAATGCCAAGCTTTTTAATAAAGCAGTTAGCCTAGCACATAATTTAAGCACTTTTAAGGTAACCAGCTCATTCCAAAGAAGCAGAATTATCTTGATAATAATCATTTAATATGATCTTTAACAACAAAAATGTATGCGTATTAGGAAGGCTTAAAATTGTTGCAGTGGTATAATTCTTGTTCATAAATGCTAAGCATGGAACAACAGTCGCACAAGTAGTGACTGCTGCTGCCAACTTGGAAACAATTTGACTCGGCTCTGGAAGTCCGCATCTAAGAAATAAATATACTTTTCTATCATATCGGGCTGCCAATTTCACGAGTCGCCGCAAAACTTTTAGCTGACAAACGGATTCTTTCATTTTGCTCATCAACAATATAAACAAAGACAAACCTTTAGTCAGTCAACAATGTCACATTCCGAGCGACCAGGCATAGTTTACACAATGTACAGACGTGTACCGAAATCGTAGTCCAAGTGTTTAGCCGATTGTTAACCAATTTTGAAGCACTGTTTACTGATTAGCCAATTCTGAAGGCACTGTTCACACCTCTACACAGGCCAAATCTTGCCCTAAGTTATATTAGCAGTTGATTTCTGAACATGATAGCTAAACGTGATTTTTAAGATTGATATCTACTAACAGATGCTGACACAATCATGAGAAATTCCGATTTAAGAATGGAACAAAGTCCGCCTCGCATTCGTCGTTCATACTAAGGCATCATCATCATCAAGTGATGTGATAATACAGAACGTTTTAATGCAGTATTTAATGAAAATTGAAAAAAACTGTAGCGTGTCTTTGACTACTTCTGGCAAAAATGTGTATTTATTCAACAGCAAGGATAGCTGCAAAATGGCAAAACAAAGCCAATTCCTACCATTCAACCTGTATCCAGGTGATAGGCCGCATAGTTGCCAGCCAAGATAGCTGTTGGCAGCACTGATGTCGCTTTAATGAGAATTTAAAATTTCCTCGACACCAAAAGCTCAAAATTTTAACTTACACATAATTAAATGGTTCTAGTTAGTTTCTAACCAACACAAGTTGTGATGATGCCATCATCACACGGCCTCCTCATTCCAGCTTTTCCCTCTCGCCAAAGGATAGCGCACGCCACCTGGCGGAGAGAGGGAGAGGCCATGACAGTGTGTTCACGCCCGCACTGGCTTGGAGACAGTCTCTCTCAGCACGTGAATAAACCAAGTAGATGATTAATTTGCATTTTCCCTTTGACTATCCGGGCACAGACAATTGAATGAAGGGAATCTGACAAAAGTTGGCGCCCGAACAGAAGAACCAATACTTGGAGGTAATTACGACTAGAAATTCAGTGATTCAAGGATGATAATTTCTGTTCAAGCATGTGCATGCCGCCATGTTTTTCTTCAACCGCTTGACGATCACGACAAAACTCAACCGAGACGGTCAATCTAATGGCCATCGCTAAACATCCAACGACCCAGACCCTCAACAAATATGCGAGTACGCATTAAAACTATTTGTGACCGGTTCGTGCTCATATTTTGAGACTAATCCTGAAATGCGCAACCGAACACTTGTTATGAAACCACACGTGCGCTATACAACAATGGCGGTGCATGAAACCCAATCGTGCATGAAGCCCAATCGTGCATGAAGCCCAATCGTGCATGAAGCCCAATTGTGCATGAAGCCCAATCATTTCAAGAGAAGGCAGACGAACTCAAACGAAAAACGGCAGACTTAAAAGCAAGCATCGCCACGTCTAACACAAAATTAAAGTCCGTGAACAGCAAACTATCATGTTTGTTAAGCGATGACACGAATGCAGTGCTACAAACAGCGAACGTAAACCAACAGGTTGAGGCATGCTATGCCGCAACAGCAACCACAAGTCCGACACCGCCACCACTCCCCAAACCACCGACAGCATCAAATATTGTAGGAGCAAGCCTGCAATTAATTGGACGATACATTGGTTTCGAGCGAATCGAGCACTATCGACAACCAAATCGTGTTGGCACACCAAAGCACGAAGCACAAATTCGTGAAGCACACGAACAGCACACGAAGCAAAAAGACTGGAAGAAACTGCAGCTACGCTTGGCCAAAGAAAGAGGTGAGCTCCCGTTACATGAATCTGTGGTGTCTGACAAAAGTGCCCCACCGAAAACCGTGAAACCATCGAAATATTTTACAAACAAGAAGTCGGACTTCAAAGTCTTTAGCAACCCCACCCAACCAATGACCGAGCACGTCGTAGAGACGACACTACGGGATCTGCGGCAGCACAGTTGTCCGACACACTCCGAGAAGACATGAACTGTCCAAAAGCTTACTTGAGCAGTGGAAACAAAACGAAACCCTAGAGGATAGAGAACATGCCGCCTTTGTTGAACTAATCCCGGACGAAGGCACATCTATTTAAATGGGAAATTCGACCACCAGCATCAGAGACAGGACGACCGACATCCACTCATTTTGCGTACTTCGCACCAGACTAGGTATAGGCTACCTATACGAGGACGACATGCCACACCATCGTGACAAACCAGGCGAGCTCACGTTTCATTTTCCAATTTATATGACCGATCGCACACAGGGCTGAAAACCTGTACACCGGACCGAAATTGATACATCGACTGTGAGACGACCACCACAGGTCCCCCCACCCAAATTGGGCATAAAAGTAGCCGATACAACGCTCACCACTCGACCACCAGGACCCCAAGCACAACATCACACGAACCGTAAAAACCACAAGTACAGGAAAAAACATGAGCGAACCTAATTCAAAACTACAGTACGAATCGTAACATAATTGTTGCCAATAAAGTGTACAGACTAATTCACAAACTGTCGTGAGTATTTTAGAGTGTCACAAACTGTCATGAACATTTCTCAGTCTCCATTTATGTGTAAAAAACCAACAGTTAAGCAGTGTAACAAGCTCTTCGAAAGAGAGGTCGCACACCAAAACATTTTGTTGGTACGATTTGATTGTTTTTTTCTAAACAGTGCTGAATCAACTACAGTGAACTTCCATCTGTTTCTATGACGACCAACTTGACAGCCTAAACAAATGCTTGTTACAAATTTGATTTTCTTTTTTCAATGGTATCCAAGTACTGCTTTTGCTCAGCACTGCAAAAAAATTGATGATAGACACCCAAGTAACGATCACAAGGTTTTAAAATCACGCAGCAATATAACCAAGGCATATTTTTGATTCCAAAAAAGGAACAAGTGTGTACATGCTGAACGATGCAATTCGGTAGCCAACCAAAGTCGTAGCCTACTGAAAAAATTACGGTAGCCCATCCACACTGTTCCCCACCACAAGCAGTAGCCTACGCTACAGAGGGTTTTGTTTTAACCAGCATAAAATAATGGAATAGACTTCATCTACTAGTGATGAACATGGGTAAAAACAGCTATATGCTAGTTAACGATTGTGAATTTTTTTACGGGTTTTTTTTTATCTTACTGTATCAACTAACCAACTCAGTTATTGTAACCTATCTACTGCATTTTTATTGGACCCATCAGAACTCAGCAGCCTACACTGTAAGTTTTTTACGCTAACATGAATGAATTTTAACCTTGGATAAAAAGCATTGGTAAACTAGATAACCACTACCTAGTGTACCACGCTATTATACAAAACTATTTTAAGGCATAACATTAGATTTAGGAAAGTATTAACAAACTAAATGAGAACTTTGCACTGAGACGACTAACGATATGGTTCATCGCACACAATATGCACCACTAAATGTAGCACTGTCAACAACGACAGACCAGTAATTTTGTCCAAATGCCATAACCTGACGAACCATGTGAAACTCGATCTCAGTTCTGTCTTGTATTGATGCAAAATTTTTCATGACATGATCAATAGTGAAGGTAACAGTGACACTTGCAGGACCCTAGGGTAGAGTTGTTTATCGTGATTAATAAAATGTGTATTGTGTAAATCATTGATGAGATGGAAACGGAGGTTTTAGAGACGATGAGGTGCTGAGTTGGGAGCTCAGTCTTGACTTGGTAGGAAATTACATGCCCAGGGAATAGTGGGAGTGCAATCGTCCTGCAGAACGACTTCACGGTGCACAGAAAACAGCACAACCACTCAGCGGCTGGGAAGTATCCGAAATTTGTTCCCCATGCTAGATTTGAGATACCAAACCCCTTTGAATTGGTTTCAGCCCCGCCACTCGCAATTTTAATGTTGAAATCACGTCGGAGAATTGCCCAAGCTGTGCTGAAATTTTTTTCTGTTAGGATGTAAATAAGGTTTACATAACGAAAATGATCGAAGTGTCGAATGAGGCATTAATTCAGACTGAGATGGAACGAGAAACGATTTTGCTTATCACAAATTCAATAATAAGAGATATTTTAAGCGACAAAAATTGGTAACGAGGTCATGTGTGGAAACCTAACTTGGAGTACAACTGAGGTGGAGGTTTAAAGTTTTTTGGGGTTTTACCTTCTAATTTTAACTAACCATGCGTACGGAAACAACACTTCGAATGAATAGGATAACCAGTGTGTGAATGTACCTAGATTGACTAATACTATAAGAATTCTGTTTTTTTTTTATTGATAGAATCATAAGCTTAGCAACTTAAGCTTTGCGATCGCACCAGTAGCCTACATCTTACGAGTCTACTTACCAAGGCCTGTATGTAAAATAACCATAGCCTATCTTGAGAAACCCATTCTTGAGGCAGGCATTCCAATTTTTTTTCATGGCACAGAGTCATAAGAGGTTGATAATTTTTTAACTGATTTACTTAAACCATTATTCATCATTGTAAACCACATTATGCATGTATCAACAAGTGTAGTGTTTTTTTTATCCTAACTGAAAAAGTGAACCGAAAATCAAATGTGAAACTTTCCAACAATCTCTCATTACAACTTTGGCAAAGTGATGTAAATGAAATTTAATTACCATTACCTTTGATAAGGAAAATTGTACGTTTTCTTTTAAATCAAAATGTTTGTTTTTTTTTTAAAAATCAATATGTATTTTTTTAAAAATAAAAAAGTTGTTTTTTTTTTTTTAAATCAAAATGTATGTTTTTTTAAATCAAAATGTATGTTTTCTTTTAAATCAAAATGTATGTTTTCTTTTAAATCAAAATGTATGTTTTCTTTTAAATCAAAATGTATGTTTTTTTTAAAATCAAAACGTATGTTTTCTTTTAAATCAAAATGTATGTTTTTTTTTTAAATCAAAATGTATGTTTTCTTTTAAATCAAAATGTATGTTCTTTTTTTTTTGCAAACTATGTAACCCGACCGAACCAAGACAAACCGGGCTTAATTTTTTGAAGGGGGGAGCGTGATGATGATGCCGTCATCACACGGCCTCCTCATTCCGGATTTTTCCTCTCGCTAAAGGATTGTGCCATGCGTGCACGCCACCTGGCAGAGAGAGGGAGAGGCCATGACAGTGCGTTCACGCCCGCACTGGCTTGGAGACAGTCTCTCTCAGCACATGAATAAACCAAGTAGATGACGAATTTGCACTTTCCCTTCGACTCTCTGGGCACAGACAATTGAATGAAGGGAATCTGACAAAGTCACACATTACTAATCTCAAAATCTATCCTCCACTGTATGTCAATAATAACTTCAGCAATTTTACTCTCCATTAATCACCAATGTCAGGATAAAAGTTTAATTATTGTTTAAAAATACTTACTTTTTGCTCTAAATCGAAGAAGACGTCAAAAAAGCCAACAATAGCGACTATTGGAGAAGACTGAAGAACTGATAACGTAAAGTCGGCAATGAACTCCACATCATTTACTGTACACATAGTTATATCAATGTCCTTCACCAGTGCAGCTGTCGTTACAATAGTTTCAGGATCCACACATTCAATGCACGCTTCTTTGACCACTTCTTTTTTCATGCAGCTCATTTTACATCCATACACGTTATCCCAGAATGTGACAAGTTTGCGATGACGCTCTACAAAACAAAAATCTTAAATTAACCATGGCACGTTCATTTTTTTTTAAAAAAAGGTGGCTTGGCAGCCTAAATGTATAATTTTAAAAACTTTGATTTTGTCCCCCTAAAATACTTACTTTCCCTTTTAGCTTATCTCAGGAATCTCACATTATGATAGAGTTTCATGTTTATGCTTATGCTCAAAAACAGAAATACAACCCAGTATTTAAAGAATTTTCGACAGTTCTGGTAGATGGTGTTGTTGAACTGTCTTCATCAGGCAGTACTCAAATCGTGATTACTCTGTGCGGACTGAGTTTGATTTTTGCTGAGACTATAGCCTCTTTTACTTGTTAGCCCTCTACACCTGGTCCACAAGGTGATCGTTCAGGGCATTTCTAACAAGGTACTGGATTGAAGGATTTGCTGGCCCTTGAGTGTCCTTTAAATTTTGTCTGTCCTTTACGTGGGCTTGAATTGCCAAAAACTCGGTCCCCTAAAATATCTGTCATGCGCTTCAGTTTGAAACGTGCAGTGTTGTGGCATTGGCTCAATCGATCCTATACTGTGTGACCATGCGGTGGACTGCGACTCAGTTTTCTTCCTTCTTACTAGTTGTATCTGCCATACGCAGTTTAAACCTATTCCGCACCCCCTCCCTCATTTCTCCAACATAAACAGCGTCGCAGTCACCACAGCGTCGGCGACGTCTTGGATCTTGCCATGGTGGAAGGTCTCTCGAGAAGCGGGTAGGGAAAACGAAAGGATGTGAACTCGATGGAGCCTAGAGGAAAAAAGATGACTTTTGGCCACCATCTGTACCCGTTATAGGGAGGAGTGTGCTCGCGCATGCGCACTTTGGTTACTCAGCTGGATGGATCTGTACCACTAAAAAACCTCTAGGAAAAATCGTATTCGAGGAAAAGAATACTAAAATTAACAGGTAATATACGTTTCCAACGGCTTATAGAAACGTACATTTGCCGGCCCCCATGAAGGCCGGCTGAAGTTTGTTTCTTTTACTTAGGAAAATATACAATACCTGTCAATTTTTTCATTATGTTCTGTCATGATGCTCCTTACTTACATCTTTGAGTTTTTAAGTTCCGTTGATCCGCCTAGCTACAAGACAAGAGAGGGAGTGGTCACCTCAACGGGAGTGAGATGAATGGTCGTGAAAGGAGTCTGCTGGGAGCTGGCTCACGTTGAAACCGAAACCTGTCGGTCGATCGACGTCAATCGGACACAGACTAAAGCAAGTGATGAAAGCTGTGATCGGGTCCTGATATCAGCAAGTCGTGATCCATCACAGGGTGGATGTCTCAGCGGGAACAAATGAGGCGAATGGCCATTTGAAGAGTGAGTTATGTTCACAAAAGACCAGGAGCTTCATGTTGGCGTTGACGGTATCTTGAGCGTGAATCGGCCCCGGGAGTCAACGGGGAGGAAGACAGGTCAACTATGGTGACTTGTCCACTTCAGCAGCAAAATGGCCAAGTTTGATATACGAGCATGGGCATTGGCGGTTGTTCTTGCCGTGACCGGTAAGTCAGCAGATGATGGCAAACAGCCGCATCCTGTTGGTTCAATTAGCCACCAATCAAAGCGTGGTGGTGAATGAAAGTGTCCGGCGAGATATTGTGATGATGACATCATTTGGATGAGATGCAGTCACATAAAGAAAAGAGGCCGCCATCCATTCTTGTTCCTTCCCCATGACTTGTAGGTGGGAAGGATCGGTGGTCGTTTGCCTACTTTTTTCTCCTTTCATGTGTTTTTGCTTCAGGCCAAATCGTAAGGTGCGAGGCTTTGGTTGTCTTCACCAAGTCATTTGGGGTGGGGGGGGGGGGATGCTGAATGACTAAAATGTAGTGGAGCCAACCTCAATTATCCTGATTCGGCTGCAGAAAGGCTAATCAGAAAAGTCTTTATTCCTTCGTAGTTTTCCAATTACAGGGACGAAGACTAAGAAAGAAAAGTTTCAAGGGCGAAACGAATAAGGTTTCAGCAAGCGAAAGAGCAGAAATTATCTGCTTGTTTCGGGCTCCATTTAACTAAATGGTTGACACCCAGGCCTAGGATAATTGTTACCAATTGATCATTTAATATCAATTACCTCTCACCCACAAAGATCTCCAGACAGACCGTTTCGCCCTTGTTTGGACTCGTCTAGCTAGCCTAGCTCTCCTCCACAAAGTATTTTCTACTGACGAGCCCAAACAAGGGCGAAACAGTCTGTCTAGAGATCTTTGTGGGTGAGAGCTAATTGATATTAAAGAAAAGTTTAATACTGTGTCTTTTTTTCTTTTATTTATGGTTTAAATGCAAGGCTTCCAAGGAGCTTTCTTCCATTCAGAGAGGCATCGGTCGTGCCGTATAGCAGCCACGAAAGCAGGCATCCAAGATGGTCTCACCTCAGTGTTGGATTGACGGAGACAAAGGGTCTCGTGATTAAGGTGAGTTAGCAGAAATGAATGCTTGAGCAACGAAAACTCTGATGATGAATGTTCGACTAAAGGAAAGGACGACCAACGGTTTATGTCGCTACAAAAGGGTTAGCAGTTACCTCCGTGGAGGCGGTTAGCAGAGTCGGGGACATTGTGAGAGTCAACGAAAGGAGCCGGAGGCTTTTTGAATATGTCTCTGAGATGCGTAGAGGTGCCATGGTTAGAAAGCTTTTGCCAAAGGTCATACAGGTGTGGCAGGGAAGCAAGGTGTACCGGCCAGTGCTTCACGGCAACCCGAGGACCTGAGGGTTGGGTGGTGTGGCGAAGGGCCCTGTAGCTTAAAAAAAGTGAGTAGCACCAGAGTTGAATGTTCAAAAGAGGTGGTTTGAGAGTGGGTTGACGTAAAATGCCCGAGAGTCGAAGATGTCAGAAAGTTTGCCATGGCCACTGCTACTGATCTGTCATGCAACCGCTACCATTGCCTACAGCAAAAATGCTATCTTGTCCACTCCAAGGCCTTCATCATTATGAATGCCACAGACTCACACTGACACCACGACGTCAACTATTCACCAAACAACTGTTAGAAGATGTCCCAACAGTTGGCAATTCCCAAATGGTTGATAAAATCGAAACCACGGCTGGGCATCCGTTTCAACCACCTCCAAGTTGAACCATTCAACCTCGAAAAAACTGAGAACAGAGCACAAATACCTTGACTCCAACAACAATGACGCACCAGCAGTAAAAAGGAAAGCGAGGATGGAGTGTGGCAGCAGGCAATAACAAGTGGGAGAAAATGGTGAAATTTTTTTACACACCAGTAGCTAGATAGGGTTAATCCATTAGAAGTACATGTATGAATAATATGAATGATGGAGAATGGGACTTATTTTTCCTATTTAGAAATGCAACAAAGTTCACAATAACATGCCAACAAATAAAAGAGAGACCACCACTTATTTGGACAAAAAATTCGTTTTTTAACAATGTTTTCAAGATTACTGAAACTTTAAAACCGAACCTAACCAGTTTAACACAATAATTTGACAGTTTCAAACAAAAGTCAAAATAGAAATTAATATGCAGTTTTAATAAAACTGTCCTTACCTAAATCACTGATTCCCATTAGACTAATCGTACATCGATTGGGCATAATTATTCCTCCGGGAACCAAATATTTGTCCCTTGCGTAGATAACTGTGTCCAGCATGCATTCAAACAACAAGAAGTAACCCATCCATTCCGACACAATCACGTCCACTTGGTCAACTGGTAACTCAACTTCTTCCATGCGACCTTTTAGAAGATGGATCTTTGCTTCCCAATTGTTCTCTCTAAACAAATAAAGCAAGCAATGTATCAAGTGTTCCAACAACATACACTCAGCTCAACAAACTAAAATAAAACTCATGGACGGCCATCTTTTCTGATGCTGTGGGCCTCATTTCCACCCTGTCTGACACTGAACCAACCCAGCATCTCTTAAAATCATACCTATCCACTGAGCCCTCCTCAGACTTCTACAATTCGTACCTGTCATCACCAATTCCTCATCAAAATTCACCCTATTGCGCAGCGGACAAAACGTCAGTGGCCAGCAAACATTTTAAAGTCTCCTGAATCTGAACTAAAGCACTCCATTCACTATAATTACCTACTTCCACCTACCCTGCTACCATCGAAACTTTCCAATACCTCACTTCCATCAATAGGTCTATGTGACTCACAGGTGCCGCCATCTTGGCTACCGCCAGCCAAATCCCACACTTTCTCCTTTCCCGTCACTACTTTTAAAGTATTTTCACTTATTGCAGCCTCAGCCAACTGACGGCACGTATTCTACACATTTCCTACTACGGTACTAGGGATCGACCGGAGCCAAAATTTACCAGTGCTGCCGGTGCCGGTCGTTGCAGCTTTTGGCACCGGCCGGTATCGGTGCCGGTTCCAAAATAAAAATAAACGTATGGAACCATGATTTAATTGTAAAAAAAAAAAAAAAAGAGCTAACACATTAAAGACAAGGAGGGCTGTTGCCATTTGTAAGCATTGTAGTAATAATCTTCTTAAACTGATTTGCATACCATTGAAAACTGTTCTAATCAGTAACAGTACTTGTGACTACCTAAATGTAAGCACAGATAAAAACAAATGTAGGGCATATTTATTGAAGTATCTATCACACTCGCACTTCATTTCAAATCTACTGTCAAATTGGAGAAGGTTCCAGGACCACCCCACCCACCAAAAATACCTATATCCTATTAATTCAAAGTATGGTCAAGTAAAAAAGTGGTTAAGGGCAATGAACAATTATAATCCCCCCTCCTCCATAACTCATAACTTTTCCAAACGTCACATACCTTACGAACGAATGGTTTAAAACCACCCCCAATCATCAATCTTTCTGGCCCACTACCACCAACACTGAAAATGGCTTAGATTAAGTGAATAAGTGTCCAATTCCGATTCTTACATTTCCACGAACTAAATCTCATTCAGACACGTTTGAAACTAGCTTAAACTCAAAGTTGCTTGGATAATAAACGATGGCAAAGGAAAAACGGATGTTGATAAAAGGCTCTTAACCCTTTCGAGCCTAACGCCATTTTTCATTTCCCTGCTGAAAAAGCCTAAGGCCGCAACATGGCTGCCATGAACAAGTTGCATGCCTCACGAAAATAAATTGTAAAAAAAAAACTATGCGGTCTAGGAGTATAAAAATTCACAGATATAATAATTATACTGTAAATTATTGGCCAGAAATATAATTGGGACCATCGTCCTACGTTTTCATTATTTAAAAAAATCCTGAAGTTCGACTACGTAAACAGCGGTAACGAAAGTTTCAACTTACAGTACTCGGAATGATAACATCCACTCGATATTCTTCCGTCACAACGCCTGTTATTACTTCCGAAATCATTATTTTATATTTTATTACCGTAAAAATAGTTTAAAGTTGCTTTATTCCTTCAAAATTCGCGATCGTCGAAAGCCCACTACCAACTCGCGTAGGACAGCCATTGCGACCGGCTGCCCGCAATGCGACGCACTCCTGCTAGCGCCAATGGATGCGACCTTCACTCTCTTCGCGTGACGTCACTTGTGAACAGCCGAAGAGTCACGTGCCGCGAGCGAACCAATCAGCGCTCGCGATGCCGAAGCGTTTGAACGAAGTCCGTTAAAACGGCACATTTGATTCGAGGAATACAGGCAGTGACGTGGGGGTTGATGATGTCATTTTTCGCGGGCTAGAAAATTGGGAATTCCCTCTCTCGAATGCGATCAAGAAGGCGGCTGTAAGTTGCGTCGTTCCGGAGATACGATGGTTTGAACCAAGTGCTATTTTCACCAAACAAACGCAATTTTCACGTAGATTTTGGCCACGATGCATACAATAACATCGATTAAGGTAATAAAAAGATGATATTAAATCATTAATCGGAATTAACCGAAAATATACGTTCCAAAATACCCAAGTCAATCGGTATTACACCTCCGATGTACGCAATTGGATTATTTTTTTTTTGACAGTGCGGTGAAGTGGCCGAACGATATAGCGTCGTGTAGGCTTTTACGCAGCGGAATTGCAACGACGATATATCGTCGCTTAGGCTCGAAAGGGTTAAGTTGGTAACTGAAAGGTGCACCTACTACCAGTAATATGCAGGCAATAAGAGTAAATATATATTGTTACACTAACAAAGTAAACTTTTTGAACCCTTTGTAATAAATATTTAAAGAAAAACAATTTAATTTATATTTATAATTTTTTTTTCTTTTATGGTCTATTATCCGTTACTTTATCCCAGTTGTCAGCGTTTAGAGCACCCTACCGATATCTGCTAGAGCCAAGCAAGCACAGCACCGCAGTGAATAATTAAAACTTTCATTTTTGTGTCTTAAATTAATTATAATTTTTATAATTTTATTAATACAATGAATTTTGAAAAACTTTTTATGATCATCAACTCCCAACATCACTATGCTGGATTTTTTATTTGCACATATTTCTGCTGACCGGTGATGACCCTTGTTCCTGAGCTCCAAAACATAGTATTCGTGCAATGGATGGTGCAGTCAAGTTACGCTACTAACGTTTTACGGTCATCCGAATTCTTTAAATAACTAAAGATAAATAAGATAGTAAATAAAAGTTCTTCAAGTACTTGAATAAAGGTTCACGTATTTGAATAAATAAATAATAGAAGCAAATCGTTAAGAATTGACCAAATTTTGGCCGGTGCATGTACCGACTCGATTGTTGACGTTGGCACCTGTACCGGTACCGCTAGTAACGGCCGGTACTCAGCTCCGGTACCGGCTCCAGTCGATCCCTATACGGTACCACTCTTCTTCTTTGACGTCTGCAAAATCACGCAACATGCAACACGCAACATAAAAGCACAACGTCAGAGATCAGTGCCAACGTCAAAAGTGGGGAGTCGGAGAAATGGAAGTGAATGGAGGCGGACCGGAAGTGAGGTAAGGAGGAAGTGAGAAAGGGTCTGCAGTAAAAGACAGAAAACCCAAAGTACAACTCCCAGTGAGCGTACTTTAGAGAATTCTACATTCAGTTGCGCATTTAAAAAGCAGCACTGATACCGATACTGGATCGGGTCGGCTGCCGATATTTGTGGTATCGGTATCGGCAACTTTTGCTGAAATATCGACAACTGGGGAACCGTTCAAGATTACGATATGCGCTTCGCAGCGTTTTGCTTAGGAAATGAATATCTTCCTAGCTGCATTTTAACTTAGGCTCTACCTATACCTATACCGAAACTGGATCAGTCGGTTGCAGATATTTGTGGTATCGGTAACTTTTACTGAAATATTGCTAACTTGCGAACCGTTCGAGATTACAACATGCAGTTTGCAGCGTTTTTTTTTCAGGATATCACTGAGTGTCTTTCTAGCTATCTTTTAACTATTGGTAAATTTTCCCGACAAATTTCCGAGCTGCTTTCGCCCATTTTCACACTGTAGATTGTCCATAATCTTGCGAATTTTCAGGTCTTTTGGGGGTTGTTTTTTTTGTGTTTTCATTTTTTTCCACGGTCTGTTGTTTTGCCATTCGGACAGCAAAACAATCGAATGGCAAAACAACAGATCGTGGAGTGAAATGTAAACAGAAGAAAAACAACCCCCAAAAGGCCTGAAGAAGGTTGCTGTGAGCAATCGAAAATTCGCAAGATTATGGACAATCTACAGTGTGAAAGTGGGCGAAAGCAGATCGGAAATTTGTCCGATAAATTCAATGGTTCGTTTCACAGCAAACAAAGTGATCGTCTTTTTGTTGGTCAATATAAAACAATTCCTTATTTTTACAATTATTGGACTTTTGAAGAAAACTACACCATCGATGAAAAACTGGAATTAAATTTTGAATATCTGTATCGATACCGGTATTGGGAAGGACCGTAATTTTTCACGAAAAAAATGCTAATTTCACAACACGAATCACGGAGAAAAATTGTATTTTTCACGAAATTTTTCCCCATTACACGAAAATATGCCATTTTTTCGATTTTGAAAAAATGAACCCTGAAACAAAACTTTTTTTCGTTGAGTAGGCCTACAAATAAAATACAGTTTGGCTGCTGTAGCCCATCCAACATTAGTCTTTTAGCTTCTGTGCAGTAAAATAAACAGAACTTTAAAGATGCATAAAATTGGGCTGAAATGAAGTATCTGCCGATGGCCAGAAATACTGCTAACTTCAAGCTGGTTTATAACATGAGCGCTTTCGTGTTTTCGCCGCTCAGATTTCATTTTCTATGGATTTTTCTATTAACCATTTAAACAGTATTAATATATATACGTCCAAACAAAATTATCCCAAACACAGTAACAACGTGTATATACGTCGAAGCTTTGAAGGGAAGCTGCGGGGCGAAAAACGCAATTTTCAGCCAAAATATCGAAATGAGAAAAGCTGAAATTCGCTACCTGACGTGTTGTGCAGCGATTTCTGTAAAAAAAAAAAAAGTTGTTACCGATGTCTATAATTTTATAAAAGCACTTAGGAAAAGATTGATTAAGTTGAGTGTAAACTCACTATAAATTGCAAAAAGGTCGTTCTCATTTTTTTTTTCCTACGTTAAAACGCAGAAAATTGGTCATCTTCGGTTAGCGGTCGAAACATTTGATTGGGCGTCGCCATCTTGTATTCGTAGGAAAGCATGAATTCCCCTCTATCCAGGCCTCTCAACATTTATTCTTGTTGGCCATTTGGCATTGGCCAATCAGGTGGTTTGTAGTAACCGTTTCTGGCTGTTTCAGGCTAACTTTCCGAAGCATTTGAAGGTAGCATTCCCTCATTGGCCGGTTGGCACCACGTGACCGATTTGTGTGCTCTCATTGGCTGATGCGCGATTTCAACATAGACGCCGCCGCTCGCTTCGGATTTCACGTGAGCGCTTGTGTTTTTAGTTCGTTGTTGTAAATCACAAGGAAGATGATGTAGAAACACTGCTAGGGTTTTCTGTTCTGAGGAGATTGGATCGGCGGCGGCAACAGTACCGGTTATGAGTGGAGGGAGGAGAGTAGGGGGAGGCGGACTCGGGACCGGGGGAGGGTGGGGGTGGTGTTCAACGTGGAACTTTCTTTTTCAGAAGTCTCTTAAAATTGGTGGGACGTCTATGGAAATACTTAATGTTGTTCTGCAGTAACACCTGGTGCATATCGTTCCATAGACATCCCACCAATCTTAAGAGACTTCTGAAAAAGAAAGTTCCACAGTTCAACACCACCCACACCCTCCCCCCAATCCCGAGTCTGCCTCCCCCTCCTCCCCCAACTCCCCCTCCACCCATACACCGGTACTCTCTCCGCTGCCGATCCAATCTCCTCTAAACAGAAACTCTAGCAGCGATTCTACCCCAAGGTGCCCTCCTGTTGTTAAACTAGCTGTGATCCCCAAGCACTTTGACAGAAAAGGTGTAGTGTACTGCGTGCCTTGTGAGACTAGCGGGGCAATTTACATCGGGGAAACGAAAAGAAAATTCCAGGAGAGAATTGGTGAGCACAAAAACGACGTTAAGAAAGGAACAACCACAAATGGGATTGCAATGCACATTAAACAACACAGTCACCATGTCAATGGATAGAATAACACCTCTATCCTGCTATCCTCCAATTCTCTCCCAAGAATCACACCTTCGGGGATTGGAAACGATTGCCATTAGCAAATTCTGAGCCAACAACGTGGCACTGATGAACATTTGCAGCCCTGCCCATCCACACAGCACTAGGTTGGTCCGACCCGACGTATCTGACGAACTCAATCGACTGTGGCAATCAATACGTAGAGATCAGTGGGCGAGACATTGAAGAGGCAGTTTTGAATTCTGACTGACTAACTTTTCTACATTTTTGCATTTACCTTCTGAATAGGAATTGACCGAATGCGAATCCAAACCGGATCTAAAGCCAGATCTTTAGGATTCGGATTAGATTCGGATTCGGCTAAATTTTTTATGTCTTGGGAATTTTTCAATAACTTTGCAAATTTTTGGCTGATTTCAACATTGCAATATACCATTCGAAGCGTTTTTTTGCCAACTTTCCAATGGAGCTAATTTTAAGTGACTAGCATAAGTCTTTCAGAAGTTATAAGGGAAAAACCAATTCACAAGATGTGAAAATGTGTACTCAAGTCTTTAAACATTACTCAATTTACTACTTTAGTCAGCGAGAAAGAAAATTTAGTCCGTAATAAAATTCAAACGGCTGAAACAACCAACAAAGGTATTATTTTGGATTCAGTTAGGATCCGAATCTGATTCGGCAAATCTTAGAAATTATCCGGATCCGATCTGGATTTGGTAAAAGCAGTTTTGGTCGATCCCTACTTCTGAAGAAGGTGGACGAAGTTTGTAGAATAGTTTTTAACATCTTTTTTTTTCCACAATCATTTTTCCACTGAAAATTCAAGGAACAGTGTTTCAAATATGTGGTGTTGTGTAAGGCTGTACCAATCAGCATTTTTTCTGCCAAACAGATTCCGATCTGATCAGCCACAAATTAATTGGTATAACGATCCGATTTAACCGAACCGATCGCTACCGATTCTTAACAATTTTTTCTGGATTACACAAACTTGTAAGCTAACAAATTTGTGGGCTAATGTAAACATTGGAATACATTTTTTA